>QRFJ01001690.1:100712-200242 GCA_006176705.1 Cocos nucifera
TTTCTATTACCTGCATTCATTCATCAAGCAGTCGTGATGATAATCTTCAAGTGCTGTTTGGTTACTATATCCACTTAGCATTGCATGCTGAAACAGTTAACATGTATATGTTCTGCATATTTCATTTTGAAGCTAAGAAGACCAATAATTTCCATCTCATATTTGGATTTGATTCTCGTGATACTAGGTTTTTTTCTTCCTTTTTCCTTTTTATTTTGAAAATCTCTTCTTTAAGGCATATTCTATAAATTCTTTGTTCTTTTTGACAACTTTGTTAGCAATGAAAAGAGTTAAACCTATAGCATACGAGTGATATAATTGTCAAACTTGAAGGTAGTTTTAGAGACGGGAGATTTGAAGATGGATTGTGGTTTTTAATTAACCTTCAACGAGTGCTAAATTGTTTTGTATTCCAAACTCACTACATTTCAGAAAATTGTATATCGTATATAAGGACACCATTTTTTGCTGGCCTAATTATACGTTTATATCCATTTAATTGGTTGAATCAAGATAGAGTTTCTAATTTATTTCTTCCAAGGACTCTAATGCATGTAAGTGAGAGAGAGAGAGAGAGAGAGAGAGAGAGAGAGAGAGTCCACCTTCACCAAAGAGAGAGAGAAACACCAAAACAAACATCATATAGTTACGCTGGACATTAAGAATAGAATTAATGAAAGAATGATATTGCCTTTTTAAGACGTACAAATCTACCGAACTTTCCTTCTGGCAAATTTGCCTACAATGTCACAATAACACTATTTCTTGGATCGCATGAATTAATTGCATCCACCATGAATTCCTATATTGCACGCATACAGTGTACAGTTGGCTTTTTCTCCCATCAAGCAAGGAAAACTTCATGAAGGTACAGTAACCGAGCGATGCTTATTAATGTTTTATGGGCATTTTCACATGCGGAGATCTTGACTCACGAAGTCTTCTTTCATGTGAAAGGAGTTTAGCGAACCTGCAAATATTTACCAATTAGGTTCAACTAATGTTTTTGTCACAAATCTATGTTGTTAAAAAAGAGCTAGCAACGAGCTGAAATTAGTCTCTCTACCTTCTAAGAGCATCTGCGTTTGTTCCTTCTCCATTCCCTATTGGTTCAAATACACCCGTCTCCAGGTTCACCCTAGAGACTGGTTTCTTCAACAACTGCTCACCCCTCTTAACGAGATCCTCTAAGTTGTCCTTCGTGGAGACATCAACAGAAGATATAGTCCCACTCAAAGTATCATCCTACGTTTCGATGCAAGAGAAACCATGACATATGAGGCTTCAATTATAACAAAACAAGCCACCATGTTTTTGCCCTTTTTTTTTCTAATGCTTTACCAATCACGTGTTCATACCTCGATCCGAAGATAATGTGATTCAGAACGTAGAGCTTGGAAGACCACTGAAATGTGTATGTCAACAATATCAGCACTTGATTGCATAAACACATCCACTAATGGCGTGGATCCACCATTAAGCAACCACCCGAGAACTCCCCATTTGCTTGCGCGTTTGGCAGTGTACCTTTCTTCAACCTTTGCTGAACCGGTCCCTAGTGATATAAGCAGAAATTTGCGATAGTCCATAGGTTTGTAGGGGAAGTAGTCCGGGTTCCCTTTGTGCACCTCCTTCGTTACCTCTCCAATTGCAATCAATGCCTGAAAGTAGAGAGCTTAGCACCACCAATCCATAAATCATAATCAAATTTCTTCATTGTGGTTTGATGCGTACGTACTGGGTTATTAGCAGCAACTCCTCCATCAGTAAGGTGGAACTCTCTCACGTTCCCTTTGGCATCCTTGGTTTCAAAGTAATGGGCTGGGAGGTACGTGGGTGCTGCAGTAGTTCCAATGCAGATAGATGTCTGAGAGCTGTGCATTCAGAGTGCTCTTACACCTCACCTGCAAAATTTCAGCTGGATACATAAGATTGATGGATAACCGACCAAAATGATAAGAGATATAACTTATCTACTTTGTTGTCAGTTGGCCTAGATTTTATCAATTCGTTCTGAACTTCTTATCTTACCCAGAGATGGAAAGGAAGACATGCATGCACAATTTCAACTACCATTCAATCACTTTTGAGTTTGGCAATTATGTAGATACTGGTCGTTATGATTATTGATATTAAAAGAGTAACCAATATATTTTACATAGCACTGACTGAATCTGATTTACCAAGAAAAGCTATTTACGTGACAGTTTTAGAATAATTCCTGATTACATGAACCTTCTACGCATTCTTCTTATATATACAGAGCCAACAGTGACTTCTTTTCGACTTTGTATCTTAACTCTCTTTTGGCTTATGATTAGAGAGTTCACATCAGGTTAAGGAAATGTTCACCAATGAATGGTTGTCAACAGTTCACATCATATATTAGCATACATCGTCCTCTGTGCTCTAAGGGAAATATAGATAGAGAAAATAAGATATACAAGATTAATGAAGGATCGCACCTCATAGCTGGAAAAAATGGTAGGGTGGAGTCGCTTGACATCAAAAGTTGGAATAACCACGTTAGTTAAGGTTTGGTTCAGTCGCATGCTTCCCAGATATTCCCTGATAAGTTTATGTAGATAGTTTCCATTGTACCTCGGTCCCCATAGAGCTCTAACCATCCTCATTATTGGATTCAAAATTCCTCTAAAACAAAAAATTTATAAGGTATTAACTGGAAATTTCTGTCAATTACTAAAGAAAAGATTATGTAGAAATATCTTCACTAGTCCTTTATTATAATCATATATACTTACCCATTTTGTGGAAATATTTTTGGGCTTTGTACTTTGTAGAAGGATTCTATGTCTTTTGCAGCGAAGAGAGGGTGATTATCATTATCTGGTGCGGTTAACATTGCTGTCACAAGACCGCCGGTGCTCGTTCCTGCAATCACATCAAAATAGTCTGCAATCCTTGCATCCTTGCCATCAAGTTTCTGCATGAATCAATGAAAAAGGCCTCCTGAGTCATACTTGTATGGAAGAAACACAAACAGTACTAACTGATATTATGACCTAATTTAAATGTGCAAACAAGCTGAAACATCCAATAGAGAATCAAGGCAAGTACTTCTATTTTAGCTCGAAGTACATCATACCTGAAGTTCTGACTCCAAGAAGCTGAGGATAATAGCAGGAATAATTCCTCTTATTCCTCCTCCATCAATGCTTAGAATGGTTATCAGATTCCCATATGTTGGGGCCTGTATTAGATTGATGTTGGATTTTGATTTTTCCATCAAGACTACTTTGTAGGTATGAATCAAGATGAAAATTCTCAACAAGAACAATGTGCCTCTAAATACTTTCAATTATGTACTGATAAAATTCTGCATATCAGAAGTGCTTTTATAGAAGAATAATTCATCAGCCATACTTCTAGAGTTCTGGTCCAAGTAAACTATCAACTGCGGTCCCGATGGTCTCCTTAAGAATTCGACGACTTTCCGCAAAAGCGTGTGGTCATCGCCCACCATCTATCATTATGACCTTACCTTATCCTCTTCCAAAATGTTTTTAATTAAGGGGAAGTGTAAGATGTCCCCAAAGACTTGTAGGTAGGCACTATTACATTGGAAGTTAGGTAGATTGCATGGCCTTAGTTTCAATTGATGTTAATCTATCTTTTGTTGACCAAGGAAGATCAAGTGAGATAGACAATTAAGCATTCGCAGATGTTATTGTTGCACACTGGTTAGAATATTCAAATGTTGAACATCAATTTAGTGTCGGGCACCCAAGAACAAATGATTAATTGCATGTGGTCATCATAATGTAAGTTGATTCAACATAAATATGCATCTTGATGCCACCCACGTGTTCATAAAAGGAAAAAGAAATCGTAGATGAATTGGCATTGGATGCAACACAAGAGATATGGTCTTAATTTTTCAATTTTTTCAGGAAAAACGACAAAGAGAACATTACCAGCACAAAAGTTTTTTGTTTGAAACACCTACAGAGAATCAGTGTAAATATCAAGTCGAGAGAAAAAAAACTGTTGAAATGATAATGATAGAGTCAAGTGACTTACATATCACTTTCCTCAAACTCACTAGACAGTACATGACAAAAGAAAGAGGATTCAAAACAGAATTTAGCAGTTAACTTTAGAAAACCCAAAGACATGTATAGATAGCACAAAGCTACTGATGAACAATGGAGGATTGATTCATGAAATCTCATTGGAGTGACACATGTCAGTAGAAAATATTGTCCCCCATATGTGCAGACCTTTTCTCTTGCTATTTTTAAACTCAATCAGCATTATCTTTTGCTTTTTCTTTCACATTTCAGTGATTAGATGATGCACCTCTATTCTCAGATTTTAAATTTATAGTATTATGTTTTGTTTGTCAGAGTAAAGTTGTATTTGAAGAAAGACTTGGACAAGTTATTATTTGAAGAAAGACTTGGACCAAATTATCGTGCACTACACCCTGAATGCAACAAAGTAGGTAATAATTAATAAACAATCATAAATCTGCTACTATTTGATCGAGTAGAACAAAAACATTTTTTTTTTTCTCAGAAAGTTCTGCATGTTCAAAGATCCACTTGTAAGTAGCATGCCCTCCACATTCTTATCATTAATGTACTTATTAGCTGTCTATTAATTCAAGAAATGGTTGTTTTTCCAAGGTTGTCACGGAATTAAACTTTTATTTTTTATTTTGTCATCTTCAATGTGTGATCCCTCAGTATTACAGATTTACACTCTTCTGCCTTGTAGTGCTTCTAGTAATTTCCTCAACATAGATATCTTGATGTGGTGCATTGGTGACATTTAGACTCCATGGACAGTCTTTGAATCTCAAACTCTGTCTTGAGAAATTTAAATGCATGCAAGCATAAAATTGAATACTTCTTTGAACAAACAAAGCTAAAAAACAGAATTTATCAACTTATCCAGGGAGAAGGCTACAATACATGACCGAACAAATATGCTTCAGTTGCATTATTCTAGAGTAACAACCAAACTCAAAGAGTCAAAAAATCTGATTAGCGTGTGACCGAAGATGTGACCATGCCTTAATATTTTTTATCAAGTACTTTCCATTTTATTGGTGATGCCTGATAACACTGACCTTTGGACATCAATTCAATCAAGTGACAGATCAGCTAAAAGCTTCTGGTCTTCAGCTATGTCTACATAATTCGGTTCCTATATTTGCTAGTTATTTTACAAAATAAGGTCCTTCAACATGGGTATTTTCTATCCTTATTAAATAAGATAGGATCTGCATTTGTTTTAATTCCACACTATAATTAGTATGTTACCAGAGCATTTGTTTCTCTTTCATCCTCAATCTGTAATGACCTCATCATCTCAACAAAAACTCTTCCAACCTAATCTGTTGATTAGACAAGTAGTTAAGTTTCAATGAAGAAAAGACTGAAATCTCAGCTTTACCTTCCAAAAGAAGGTGATTTTCTACAAGTTCATGAAATAGAAAATGTTAAAATACTCGCGTATCTAATCAAGTTCGTGGAATAGAAGATGTTAAAGCACATATCTCTGCTACTGAAATCATTAGTGTTGACCTAGTTTCACAGCCCAATGTTATTTTGGGAGTGGGATGATCTTGTAGTTGATAATATTGTAAGTATGATAGCTGAGAGTGCACAATTAGGACACCAACCTGAAAAAGGCAAAGTGCGTTCTGTTGAATGCAGATGCAGTAGCGTTCAGTTACAAGTGGAGATCACAAGAATACAGGCACACGTCCACCCAAAGAGAAGGCTACTTGCAATATAAGCTATCGGTTACAAGGACTACTTCAAGGTTTTCCCATTCCCTCCTTGTTAAGCCTAAACAATAGGCCAGAACGAGCCCCCAAAACACTTATTCTGAACCAATTGATTGCTGGTGAAGAATGGTGGAAGTTTGCTGTGTTTATATTGAAAGGTGGCTGGTTATGTTAGCAAGACATTACTGGGGATTGTCGAAGTTAATTCCCCACCTGCACAGGCACCAGTTCGTCAATTCCCTCTTCCCTCAATTGAAGGTTGCCGTGTTATTTGGTGTGACACCTTGCTTCTCCAGTGGTCTATCAAGTTCTGCACATTGCTCATCTTCATATGCCCTTGAAGGTAGGTTTTCCTCACATTAATTAAGATAGCGAATGTATTTATTTCAACATGCATTGGTTGTGCTCAAGGATATCTACTTTCGGGGAATTTAAAGAAAGAAAACTAAAATTTAAATTATATCAATGCTTGGTGAAGGGGAACTAGGATAATCATGATATGGCAGATTTCCCAATATTCCCCTTCCTTGCTCCCCAAAAAAGGATATGATGGATGTTACATATTTTGAGGAAACAAATGTCAAAAGCATGTTAAAGATGCGACTAATTTAACTTCATTTGAGGAAATTGAACTCGGTAAGCACTCAGACGAATTTTCTTAGGTGATCGATGCAGGTGTCTTGGAGTACCGCTCCTTCAAATTTACCAACCATAATTATATAATTCAGCCACTGCATGCATCATCTCCCTATACTAATGGACTGATTATTTTATCTATAATATGATAGCCTATCTGAGAGGTGTCTCACTTACCTCATTTTCATCAAAAAATATGTATATTCTGATTAATTCTGTATTTTAAATATTTTTCATGTTGATTGTACATCAATGACTCCTTTTAACAACAATTGGTATTTTAAAAGATTTCTTCGAAGTTCTATGTTTATTGAGTATGGTTAGTGGTGTTTTGGGGTTTATCCTCTAACAAAAAATTAGTGCCAAATTAAGAGAACATGGTAAATATATTGACTTGGGTTTATCCATGCATCATGCACCTTTTAGCGATTATTTTGAGTAGATCAGCATTTGGAGCTACGTGTGAAATCATCTACTTTTCTTATTTTCTAATTTTCAAGTGCAAATGTTAGATGGAGATGTCTAATTAATCAACTTTTATTCGGAAAATAAAAGCTGCAGCATTAGAACTCCACCAAGGTAAGACTAGAAAAGAGAGAAAAAGGAAGTGAGTGCAAGAAAGAAGAGAAGAGAGGTTGAAAAAACAAAACAAACCAAGAAGGGTAATTAGCATGTATTTTCTCCCTCTCTTGCAACAACTAGGTATATTAAGATTAAAAAAATAATTTGAATGCTTCCTGCTAGCCTTCCTTAGTTAATGTTAAAACTCTAAGGATTCATTTTAGAAAACAATATAATTAAAATTCTAGCCCTCCCTTTGTCACTTTTGTAGCATATTGCTTTTGCTAGGAACTTTACAATTCAAAGACGGAACTCAACAAATTTCTAATCATACTGTAATAAATGCTTCCATATATTGTTTGAAAACCAACAAGCCTCATATTTTTAGTAGAAAGAAAATTCTACAATTTTATTCTAGTCAAATGCACCAACACATAAACACCGATGAAGTCCCAAACTTTTCACCTTACATTTTCTTTATCACATTACTTTTGCCAGGAAGATCACAATTCTAGTACTGAACAAATATTATTTGTGATCTTCTTATTACTTTCACAAGGAGAAAAGCTTTAAAGAAAAGCTTTTAAGCACAGGTCTAGCCAACTCTTCCATAATTTTCTTTAGTTAGGATTTTTATTTTGTGAATTTAGTCAAAGCAAATATTTCCTAGCTTTTTTCGCTGCTTTGAACTTCAAGAAAGTAGATGCATGTGGTACACTGTATCTTGCCTTGCATGAGATAGTGATTGCATTCATTAAATAGATCACTATCCAATCCTTGCACTCCTCCATGACCAGGGAAGTTCACAATCAAAGACAAATTACTGTAAATGACTAATTCTCATAGCATGTGAGAAATGCTTCCATATATTATTTGAAAATTTTAAGTGAGCATATGCGTTAGTGGTCTCCTTCATACTTCCGTATTGGAAAAACACAAACATTGAAGCGCAAGCAGCGTCCCTTCCATAATTTTCTTTTTCAGTGAAAATTTCATTTACTAAACTTTGTGAAAATTTCAACCTTCTTTGGTGCTTTCAACATCAAGAAAGCTGATGCATATGGTGCACAAATCTCACCTTGTATCAGAAATTAATAGCATCATCCAATAGAACACTATTCGTTCCTCTCACTCCTCCATTCTATCAATCCTGATTCAATATCAACTAAACACTATCCAACATGTTGCATGGCAATGGACATGAGGATCAAATGCGGACACATGTTTAGGTATCTGACTCATCTGCAGGAAAAAGAGTTATTGAGTTTAGAAAATTTTATTTTGCCTATGTATTATTATACTAATACAAAATATTAAAAGGTCATAATTTTTGTGTGTATATAGGCGATCAAGTGCATAAGGCACCTGCCATTGTGGAGAAGGCCTCAGATTTGATCAGCCTTTCCCCTACCTATGGAGGGGTCATTTATGTGTTTCAAACCCATGACATGCCATGACTTTCATGTCATAATGGAGCAACCATATATATGGTTGCTCCAAGGCTCACCCTCTATATGTATGATTTTTGATTGAAACTTCATTAGCTTAAGAATTTAGAAAAATACCACTTTGTAATATTATATTAATGTCCATATGCTTGACAAATTTCTGAGAAGAACAAATAAAATGGATCATTACTGAAGTAATTCAACTCCAAATATGCCAATTTAAAAAACTGAAAATAGAAACGCTAACAAGCAGAAGTGTTTGCAAATATCCTGTGGTAAATTTCCTTGATATTGGTTGTAGGATCTGGATGCTAGTGCCCAAGTAACACAGATTGTCCAGCAAGTTGCACTTATCCAAATATTCTGAATCAGCTTCTTTAGTAATTATAAACCTATACAAAGGGACCCAGCTTTGTTGCCCTTCAAATATCTTTATGTAGTCCTTAGATCAACTACTAGGTTTCAGATAATGAAAAGAGAGATGGAAAGTATATTTCATAGGAGTGATCCTATGAAAACACATCTTTCAAAGAAACAAGGCCATCTCAAACTAGCGATCTTGTACCCATAAAAAGATAGGATCCACTCTAAGGACCCATCTCCAAAAATGGTGAGTTATTGAACTTAATAGAAGAACAACACTCATTTATACATGTGTCATCTTGTGATAATTATCCATAATTAATTAGCAAAAAGATCCCTCCCATCATCAATTTGCACCACCAGTTCCTCACATTACTTCATTAAAGCATCTGGGATTCTTGACATGGAGTCCCCTTTCCTTATGCCTTCTACAAATGGAATCTTACACCACCATGTAGTGCTCACTGATATCTTGTCCTTTGCACAAAAAGCTAATAATGGGATAGGAGAGCTGATAATACTAAAGAAGAGAGTATATTTCTACCTCCAATAAATATATGGGGAATTGCATTTCCAACTTGTTTATTTTTTTGCCACCTTGAGAACACCAACAACTGATTTTGTTTGCTTGGTTTTAAATGATATATAGTTGATAAGTAATAAAAATATACTAATAAAAATATTAAATTATGAAATAAATTAATCTATTTTTTTAAAAATTGATATTTTTATTAACCTTATGTAGGAAAGAAGGCCACCAATATGAAGATCTTATTTTTTTGATTCAGATGAAATAAATTTTAGACAAAACGGACTTCAAACAAGCCCAAAATTGAATTTCAAAAAAAAAAAATCGGTCTGGTTCAAACCAATTCAGAAAAATTGGCTCAGCAAACTGTCCGATTCGACTGCACCCAGCAGATCGAACCACTGACGCAACACTGACACAAAGTTGACGTTAATATTTTTCGTAGCGCACGATGGACCGATTGGAGGGCATTTCGAAGATTTCACATGAAGAAACGTGCTCCGATTGGCTGAAGAATGTGGCAGTCCACGCAACATCGGACTCGTGCATGATCTATAGAGGATAATTTAGAAATTTTGTCTGATCCGATGGGCGCCTTTCACTAAGATTTGATCAGACGGCCAAAATGCATGCGCTGACGAATGGCATCCGCAGCTTCCGATCGAGATCCAACTGCTGAGATTCATCCCGACTTTAAACTAAAGATCAGAAGCCTTCCTATGCATGATCTGATGGTCCAGATTTAATCCAATGACTGATCCGATGGCTGCTATGAATTTCGACTTGATCTGAAAAATTTTAAAGAGTTTTTAAGCGATTTTTGAACCGTTTGATCAATATGCAATGGTCAAAATCATTCAGGATCCTAATTTGACTTATATTAAGAGTTCTAAACCTAATTTCAAAAGGATTTTGGTGGGAAATACTCCTATTAGCCTATAAAGTCTGCTGTTGCCAAAGAGAAGAAAAAAAGAGTGAGAGAAATAAAAAGAGAGAGAGAGAGAGAGGAGACAGTAAAAAAAATGAAAAAGAAAAAGAAGAGAAAGAGAGAAGAGAGGTAGAAAGAGAAAAAAGATTTTTGAGAGAAAAAAAAAGTTTTTAATTTTTTTCTTTTGATAATCAGAATAATGATCAAGGAGCTTCTTCTTCTTCACCAAGTTCTCCACACCAAGAGCAACGGACAATAAATTTCAGCAATCAAATAGTCTAATTTATTTATGCTTTTTATTTTATTTGCTATTTTTAAATTTGTTATCATGAACTAAATTATCTTTTACTAAGGCTAAGGTGTAGCCACTCTTTTGATGTAATATTCAGTATGATTTATTTTTAATTTTTAATTTTATTCATGAGGAGTATATAAATCTGATCTTAATGCTTTTAGATTACTGGCCATCTTCTAATTGATCTGATGAACATAGATGTTACGGACCAAGTACATCTATGTTATTGCTTCTTGATTATATACCTTGTATTATGAATCAAATTAGAATTCATATGCATGAGAAAATTTTAGTGCGCTTTGGATGCAGCGTATTTTAATTAGAGGATTTCACAAAACTTAATGCATTAATATTTATTTAAATTATACCTGGACCAAAGGATAATTAATAAATATTGATAGTTTTGCTATGCCTGGACCAAAGGATAGTGAATAAATTAGGAGACTCCACCGTCACATGAAATAAAATTAATCTAATAATCTGAATATTGTATTGACTGAGTTGGTGAATCGATTGCCTTAGTAACACATTGCTCTTAAGTTTAAAATCCTAATAATTACACTCTCTCTATTTTCTTAAAATTTTTAATTATTTTTTTATTTTATTCTTTAATTTCTTATTCTCATAAATCGGTCTTCTAAATAAAGCATAGAAAAGAGCTTTTTAGTACTTATTTTTCAATCCTCTAGAGATGATACTCTACTCATTTATTTTATTACTTGATTGACTGGTGTACTTGCCATAGCTATAGATTAGCATGCATCAAGTTTTTGGCATCGTTGTTGAAGATTATGTCTAAAATAATATTAAAATTTTGATCATAGCTTTATTTTAAAATTTTATTTTTAATTTTTTTTATTTTTTTTAAAAAAATTTATTTAGTACATAACACGTATTGGACATAGTAACTTACTACCTTTAGATCCAAAAATTGAAAGGATCAATTGAAGACTACAACAAGAAAGAAATATGGCAGTTGAAGATCCTAACAGCATCAATCTAGAATTGGATATGGCGACCGAAGGATAGTAGAAAGCTATTCGATCAGTACATCATTCATTAAATGACACCATCTGTAGCCGATGCAGCTTTGAGCATTAGAAGACCGCCTGTGCGAGCAAACAACTTTGAAATAAAATTAGCGATGATCCAGATGATTCAATCAACTATCCAATTCAGTGGACACGTGCATGATGATCTAAATACCCATATTTCTAACTTTCTTAAACTTTATGATACTTTTAAAATTAATGGGATGTCGAATGATGCTATTAGATTAAGGTTATTTTCTTTTTCTTTATGGGATAAAGCTAAAAGTTAGCTTCATTCTCTTCTTACAGGTTCTATCACAACTTGAGATGTCCTAACCCAAAAATTCTTAGCCAACTACTTTCCACCTTCTAAGACTGCCAAGACGCGCAATGATATCACTTCTTTTATACAGATGGATATGGAGACACTATATGAGGCTTGAGAGCATTTTAAAAAATTGCTGAGGAGATGTCCACATCATCAACTACCTGTATAGCTTCAGGTATAAACTTTCTATAATGGTTTATCTCCTACTAATCATTCTATGATTGATGCAGCATCAGGAGGAACAATTAATCAAAAAATGAAATGGCATCAAAAAAAAAAAAGGTTCGGTTCTAACTGATTCAGAAAAATTGGCTCAGTAGACCGCCCGATTTGACCGCACCCAGCAAATCAAACCGCTGATGCAAGGTTGACATCAACATTTTTTGTGGCGCACGATGAACCGATTGGAGGGCATTTTAAAGATTTCACATGAAGAAGCGCACTCCAATTGACTGAAGAATACGGCGGTCCATGTAACATCGGGCTCGCACATGGTCTACAGAGGATAATTTAGGAATTTTGTCTGATCCGATGGTCGAAATGCATGCACTGACGAATGACATCCGTAGCTCCCGGTCGAGATCCAATGGCTGAGATTCATTTCGACTTTAAACTAAAGATCAAAAGTCTTCCTATGCATGATCTGACGGTCTAGATTTAATCCAACGATTGATTCGATGGATGCTATAAATTCTAACTTGATCTAAGAAATTTTAAAAGATTTTTAAGCAATTTTTGGACCGTTTGATCAACATCCAACGATCAAAATCATTCAGGATCCTAATTTGACTTATATTAAGAGTTCTAAACCTAATTTCAAAAGGATTTTGGTGGAAAATACTCCTCTTAGCCTATAAAGTCTACTGTTGCTGAAGAGAAGAAAAAAAGAGTGAGAGAAATATAAAAAAAGAGTGAGAGGAGACAGTTAAAAAAAAAAGAAAAAGAAGAGAAAGAGAGAAGAGAGGTAGAAAGAGAAGAAAGATTTTTGAGAGAAAGGAAAGAGTTTTTAATTTTTTTCTTTCGACAATCAGAATAGTGATCAAGGAGCTTCTTCTTCTTCATCAAGTTCTTCACACCAAGAGCGATGAATCAATTTCAACAATCAAACAATCTAATTTCTTTATGCTTTTTATTTTATTTGCTATTTTTGAACTTGTTATCATGAACTAAATTTTTTTTTACTAAGGCTAAGGTGTAGCCACTCTTTTGATGCAATATTCAGTGTGATTTATTTTTAATTTTTTAATTTCATTCATGAGGAGTATATAAATCTGATCTTAATGCTTTTAGATTACTAGCCATCTTCTAATTGATCTGATGAATATAGATGTTATAGACCAAGTACATTTATATTATTGCTTCTTAATTATATACCTTGTATTATGAATCAAATTAGAATTTATATGCATGCAAAAATTTTAGTGCGCTTTGGATGCAGCGTATTTTAATTAGATAATTTCACAAAACTTAATGCATTAATATTTAATTAAATTACACCTGGACCAAAGGATAATTAATAAATATTGATAATTTTGCTATGTCTGAACCAAAGAATGGTGAATAAACTAGGAAACTCCACCATCATATGAAATAAAATTAATTTAATAATCTGAATATTGTATTGACTGAGTTGGTGAACCGATTGACGAGTAACACATTACTCTTAAGTTTAAAACCCTAATAATTATACTCTCTCTATTTTCTTAAAATTTTTAATTATTTCTTTATTTTGTTCTTTAATTTCTTATTCTTATAAATCGATCTTCTAAATAAAGCATAGGAAAGAGCTTTTCAGTACTTATTTTCCAATCCTCTAATGACGATACTCTACTTATTTACTTTATTACTTGATCGACTGGTGCACTTGCCATAGCTATAGATTAGCATGCATCAATAGTGAAAGATAGGAGACATTTCCTCTTACATCCAAGACACTGAGTCCAACATTCACATCTCTACAACTTCACTCACATGAAGGATAGAGTTTTGAGAAGATCAACTTCTCAACATGCAACAAGATTAAGGCTGAGGAGTATATAGTTCAAATTTCTAACTTGTTATTCAATAACCTAGCAAACAATGAGGGTATGGGTATAAACAAACCACCTTAAGCTTGACAAGGCCATCTAGATTTCAGCTCAAAATTCAATAGGATAGCTCGAACATGGCTTGAGATCAAGTCAAGCTAGAAAGGAGGCTAGCTCTAACTAGCTCACTTGATCCACTCAGGGAGAATGAAGATTTTTTCCAATCGATTCAAGTTGAATCTTTGAAAAGAAAATTGAAAGAAGATGAAAGCGTTATGAAAGTATGTGCTTAAGTCCCTTTTTCTTTTATTAATTGATTATCTACCATAAAAACTAATGCACGTAGCCCCTATTTATAATAGTGTATTTCTTATTAGGAAACATTCATCAATTAAGGCAATATTCGGCAAATTATGAGTTGTAATTTATTGTAATTCACTATGAATATTTTCATTCATGGCTATACTTATTTTTTTTGCTTAATTCTAGGGGTCAATCTTGACCAAACATGTATATATTTTGGGAGAAAGTGCAGCCAACATTTTGTCTAAATATGTTACCTCTTTTACAAGTTCAATACAAGAGAGAATTATTCTCCTATATTCAAATTTTACATGATATTAGAGAAAATCAATCCATCCTTTCCTAGTTAGGTCCCTCAAAGCAAGATATTGCCAGATTTCCTTCCCCCTACCACCACATATGGCAAGATTTCTTTGCCGGTGTTATTACCATCTCGATAAGTAATTATCGAACTATTGCTCATCGACCTCCTGCTTCTGACCATTGGTCATGTTTGACAAGATCGAGGCTGATCTCGTCCAAGTTCCATAAGATGTGAGGCTCAATCTGTCTTCCCTATACTACATCTCATCTTCTGATAACATGGGTCATGGCATTGTTTCTTCCCTCCTCACCGAAGACAACTACCCCAACTAGCATAGGGCAATACTCATGGCCCTATGTGCTAAGCCAAAGCTTATTTTCATGGATGGCTCACTCCAATGACCAGTAGATGGATCACCTAATCAATTTTTGTGAGATACTTGCAACTCAATGGTCATGTCCTAGATCTTTAGTTTCGTTTCCACAGAGGTCTACAAAAGCATCTTCTTCATGAACTGGCTTGATCTTGAAGAAAGGTACTCCCAAGACAACACCCCCCATGTTCATGAATTGAAGACATAGATCCGAAGCCTTGGGCAAGGTGTTGATATGTCAATTGCCTCCTACTATGACGACTTCGCACTTTATGGGATGAACTTGATACCTACTTGAGAGTGCTCACATGCTCATGCAAAGCAGCAAAGGTACTTCAGACCAAGAAAGAAGAGAAATGCCTACATCAATTCTTATATGGGCTTAGAAGCTCATATGATTCCCTCCATAACCAGCTATTTAACATGGAGCCCATCCTGACCATGAATAAGGTGTATTCACTTCTTATCCATGGTGAGAAGCAACAAGCCATTATGGGAGTTTGTGTTGTACAACTGGAGGTAGCTACATTGGTTGCTCTTTCTACTGATGGATAGGCTCTTGAGAAGAATAAGAAGCTGATGCATTGTGATCATTGCAAGGAAATAGGTCACACATGTGACCATTGTTTTTAGTTGCACGATTATCCACCCAATTGGCAACCTAAGAGGCATAGCAGTAGCAGCTCCAACGGTGACCAGAGAGAGGGAGCCAAAGTGAATTCCATTGCACCATAGTCCATAATGATAACTGCTTAGCAGTAGCTCAGTCGACTATCTACCTTAGAACAATGGGCTAAATTGAGCTCTCCACTTTCATAACTCAATTCCATGCAATATCAGTAGCTTCTTTCTCTTCTCAGCCAAGATAAAACTAATAGCTCTATAAACTTTGTCGGTGAGACCTCCATTGACCGCCCTCCCCCCCCCATTTAATCATACTTGGATTCTTGATAGTGGTGCCTCAGACAACTTAATTTTTAGTAAGTCTACTTTACATAATATTCAGCTTCTTCATGAGCCCTTGCTCGTCACTTTGCCAAATGGAACGAACTTACCCATTAAATTTTTTGGGGACATTTGTTTGACCGATAACATCACCTTACGACAAATACTATATGTACCAAATTTCACTTGTAACCTTATTTCTGTTAGCAAGTTAGCCTGTGACCATAACTGTGTTGTCTCATTTTTTTCTTCATTTTGTGTCTTGCAGGACCTCGCTACGGGGAAGCTGATTAGTTTGGGTGAATTCCAAAATGGTCTATACTACTTCAAGGGATCGATAATAAAGTATATATGTCTTTGTCAATAAAGTTGTTGCCTCTCTTGATATTTGGCACACGTGGTTAGGACATTGTTCCTATAAGAATTTAAAATTAGTACCTTTTCTTGCAAATAAATATTTTTATTTTTTAAATAATTATTGTGATGTTTGTCATCGGGCCAAGCAAATGCACAAATGCTTTTCACTTAGTAGTAATAAATCTTCAATTCCTTTCTTTTTAATTCATGTTGATATTTGGGGGCCATACCATACTCTATCACACATAGGAGCACACTTCTTTCTTGCTATAGTTGATGATTACACATGTGCCACATTGGTTTATTTATTGCAAAGAAAATTCATTGCTTATCAACACTTTACTAATTTTCATGTCATGGTTTTTAATCAAATTTGATGGTGTTATTAAGCAAGTTCATAGTGATAATGCCCAAGAATTCATAGCTGGTCCATTAAAATCACTTCTCTTAGAATGTGGGATTGTTTCTCAAACCTCTTGCATTGGGACCCCACAATAAAATGGAGTCCTCAAACATAAACATCAACACCTCTTAAATATTGTCGTGCCCTTCAAGTTCAAGCAAACTTACCTATGACTACTTTTTGGGGCGAATGTGTTTTAACTACCGCTTATTTAATCAATTTAACTCCATCTTCTAAGCTTAATGGAAAAGGTCCCTATGAACTTCTTTTTTATAAAACACTATCTTACGATCATTTATGAATATTCGTAGTCTTTGTAATGTGCATAGAAGTACTCATGATAAGTTTGAACTACACTCGCATCCATGTAATTTTGTTAGGCACCTTCTCGATCAAAAGGGATATTGCAATTTTTTATTTTCAATCCTGAAAAATTTTCACTTCCTATGATGTTATTTTTCATGAAAATATTTTTTCTTTTTGTAAATACCAGCCCGACCAGCTTTCCCAACCAAGATGATCTTCTCTTAAGCCAAGACACCCTCCCAACTGAATTGGGCCTCACTAGGCCCAACCCAATCTCGGTGTCAACAGACCTATCCCACTTACCTGAGCTGGGCCTCGTTTGGCCCAATCTAGCTCTGGTACAAGCTAGCCCATCTAGCTTACCAGATTTGGATTCTTTTTAGCCCAACTCAATATCGGCCCAACTAACCAAAGCTTCATTTGATCTAGCCCAACCTGCTCTAATAGTGGGCCAAACAGATCTGGACCTGGCCCAATCTAAGGTCAAGCCTGTTGTTCCCTCTCTCAACCAACCCCCATCCCATAATGCTCTTAACTCTCAACCACGTCAGGAACACAAACAAGCTTTATGACTGATAGATTATATTGTCGGTGCTCTTGGCATGGTCGGTAACCTCTACTAAGGCCTATTCTACTTCCTATTATACATCCAATTGCATGTTTAATGATGCACACTAAGTCTTTCTTTCAGCCATAACCACTCACAATGAACCCTATATCTATTCCCAAGCTGTGAGAAATCTGAATTGGAGAACTGCCATGGAGGCTGAACTTGTGGCTCTTAAGTGTAATGGGACTTGGTCTCTAGTACACCTCCCATTCAGTAAGAAATCCATTGGCTCTCGTTGGGTTTCCAAAATCAAATATGAGGCTGATGGTTCAATCAAACAATATAAAGCTCGTATTGTGGCTAAAGGCTATATGCAGATAGAGGGACCTGATTATAATGAAATTTTTGCTCTTGTTGCCAAATTAATAATGGTTCGTTGTCTCTTAGTAGTTGCCTCAATCAAGAATCGGCAATTATGCTAGTTAGATGTTAACAAGGCCTTTCTTTATGGTGATTTATATGAGGTCTACATGACTCCTCCTAGATTTTTGTCTCCAAGAGATGCCCAAGTGTGTCGACCACACAAGTCTCTTTATGGACTGAAACAAGCCTCCAGGCAATAGTTCAAAAAATTCTCAAATGCCCTACTTTAGTATGGTTGCATTCAATCCAAGGCCGACTACTTTTTGTTTATAAAGTAGGAAGGAAACTCTTTGTTAGGATTAGTGATGCTCCCAAGCCTTGAGAGGCCACTGAAGGAGTCAGAGTGTTGACTCCAGGAGATTAGGATAGGTGTCATCCTAGGGCTAGGATCAATTTGGTCTTAGGATGGAGGTTCAGCTCTCCACGGTCATGAGACCCTAATTTGTGGATCTCATGGGGGCTACTCAGTGCATTCGGACTAGGTTAGCTTAGGGAGTTTTTTATGGGCTAGGATTTCGGTCCATGTACAGGTATATATAAACATGTATATTGTGAACCCTAGAATAAGTAAGAAATAGATCATCATTTTCTCCCACATCTCTCTTCCTTTCTCTAGTTTCTTCACACACTAAGGTGCCCTAGGGGTCGCGCCTTTAAGCTTGGAGGAAGGAGGCACGTTCCTAATCTTCCTTCAGCCTCAACAACATCAAGTGAACCTACACATCAATTGGTATCAGAGCTATCTTGACGAGGCTTGAAGATCAAGATCTAGCATAGGTACAAAATTTAGATTTCATAGAAGAATACAAAAAAAAATTATTTTGGGAGCCGACAAGCCCCCCTTTCTTCTTCTTGGTTGGTGACGACCGACGATTGGCTGCCGATCTCAGGCTTGGAGGCCAAGATCTATGAATTGGCATCAATCCCAATGATTGGATGCCATTCTGATGATCTGGTGGCCAATCGCAGGCGTGCGGTAGAGTTTCCACGGGCGGTTGTGGTGCTTATGGGGAGGATAGCCAAGATTCAAAGAGGAGATGGTAGATCTAGTCCCTATCTTCTTCTCCAATGGGAAAGTCACAAACGGCAGTGGCTAGTGGAGTGTGGCCAGTAGGCATCGATGAAGTGGAGCAAGCAATGGGTTTCGATGGCTACGGGTGCCGTAATGACATCAGATTCAATGATGTGATGCGCATGCAGTGGAGAACCGGCTTGAGGCATGCAGATTCGATGATGGAGCACCTGGATTCGATGGTTGTGTGGTGGTGCACGATTAGTGGCAATCTATGGCAGTGTTAGGATTTGATGTCTTAAATTTGATCCACAGTAAGAAGAGAATCAATTTTTAGTACAATAGTTAGGTCGGCTCTGATACGCAGTTGAGCCAACTCAGATTGAGATCAAGCCAGCTTGAACCATAGCTGAGCTGGCTCTCTCAGGAAGACAGACAATAGAAATCTGGTTGAAATACAGTCGAGCCAGCTCGACCCCTAATGGAGCTGGCTCGATGGAGGTGAACAAAACACGATGGTGTTTTTTCTGATTGAACTTGGATTATGATTAATCCAAGCAATCTATAGGAGGTGCACGTGGACCATAGGATCCAATGGCCATGAAGGGTTGTGGTCATGATCTAAGGATCAAAAAATATTTTAAGACTCCATCAAGGATATGTTCGATTCATATTAGAAGAACGAGTCCTGTTAGGACTCCTATGAACTATTGAGAAAAGGATTCTCATCCTATTTAAAGGACTGAGATGCTGTAAAGCAAAAAAGATGGCATGTATGATATGAGAGATACGTAGAAAGGCTTAGACAGCTATCGAAAGAACCTTGATAGAGCATCGAGTACCTGCAGTCTACGAGAGAGAGAAGCAATAGGTGTATAGCATTCGATGAGAAGGCTATGAGGGCATAGCATCTTATAGCTTCTGTGGGTCTCTTTGAAATTCTAAGAGAGCTTTTATGAGAGTAATTTCTAGTTGAGAGAGATTTATATATAATGAGTTAAGAATGGATGTTCTTCTCTTGTACCTATTTTTCTCTTTCATAGTGAAGCTTTGCAAAGCCCGTGGAGACGAGCTTTTAGACTGATCCACATACTTGATTATTTTTTTATTTTATTTTTTCTTCTTTCTGTCATAATAAATTGGTACTAGATCCTTAACAAGTGGTATCAGAGTAGCTAATATCTCAATAATTTGGTATCAAAGTGAGTTGATACCACAATAATTGATATCAAAGCTAGATAGTACTAGAGCATAGATTGTAGCAATGGATAGAGATTAAAGAATATGGAGAAGATAAACACAATCAAGATGAAGATCAATAGGTTTGATAGGAAGGATAATTTCTTCTTATGGCAAGCAAGAAAAAAGGATGTCCTTATCCAACATGGATTGATCAACACTCATTTGTATGACGAGATGTCAGCTACCATAGAGGTGAAGGATTGAAAGTGGATCTAGATGCAGACGGTGAGCATGATCCACTTATACCTAGCAAATGATGTGGTGATCCATGTATTTGACGAGACTTTTTTGATGGTACTATAGTCGAAGCTCGAGGAGTTGTACATGATGAAGTCTCTTACCAATATGCTATTCTTTTGGAGATAGTTCTACTAGCTATGGATGGATGAAGGTCAGAGCATGCGGAAGCATCTATCCAATTTTTAGAAGATCCTCATCGACCTCCTCAGCATTGGTAAAAAAGTTAAGAAGACTAAGGTGTTAGTCTTGCTAGCGTTGCTCTCTCCTTCATATGAGTTCTTGATGACTACTCTTCTAGTAAAAAAGAGCACCATCAAGATGGACGAGGTCACTGTAGCGATACTCCAGAATGAGGTTCTTAGGAGGAAGAATCTAGCTTCGAGCTCAGATGGTGGTAGCTCAGCTTTGACAGTTTTTGGAGGAGCAGAAGGTAGTAGATGAAGCGATAGAGAGTTATGAGGAGGACGATCCAGGTCCAAGATGAGGGATCCTAGCAAGATCAGATGCTATAGGTGTGATGAGTTGGGGTATCAAGTCAAAGATTGCCCATAACTCAAGGATCGAGTGAGGGCTACTATAGCGACGCTCAGTAGCGAGTCAGAGGATGATGTTCTAGAGATATCTGATGAGATATCTAGTTTTTTTCAGTAGTAAATTTTAGATTCTACATGCACATATTATGTTTGTTATAGAAAGAAGCAATTTGACTTTCTGAAGAGCAGTGATGGTACTATTTATCTATTGAATGGATCGAGCTGTGCGATTAGAGGCATCCAAATGATCAACTGGAAGACACATGATGGTGCAGTAAAAAAATTTGGGGAGATTCGATACATATCCAATTTTAGCTAGAATCTTATCTCACTGAGCATACTAGATTCAAATGACTATAGATGGATAGTTGGTGATGAAATCCTGAAGATCATGCATAACGATAGGGTGATATTGGAGGAAAAAAAAGATAAGAGGATATTACTATCTGGCAAGAAGCTTAATGCAAGGTGGAGCTTCAAGAGCTAGAGGAAGCTCAGTGCAAGGTGGAGCTCCAACTGGAGATGGATCGGATACGAGATGGAAGGCTTGGGAGGACGAGAGGCGACGTCATAGAGTGAAGTTTCTATTGCCATAAAAAAAAATTTTGAGCAGATCTTTGGTCAAAGTGGACACAGCCCATGATAGAGATGGGATCGAGCGGCCTGGCTTAACTTCCATGTTTGCCCATCCATGATCAGTAGGTATGTCCTAGGGCATGGGGTTGAGATGGATCACAAGCTCTCAAAGTCAGATGGAGACTGAATGTCGAGTTGAGGTGGAGATTGTTAGGATTTGACATCTTAAATTTGACCCATAATAAGAAGAAAATTAGTTATCAACACAGCAATCGAGCCGACTCTGATACGCGGTCGAGCCAGCTTAGATTGAGATCAAGCCAGCTCGAACCATAATTAAGCCAGCTCTCTCAAGCAGATTGATAGTAGGAGTTCAGAAGAGATGCAGTCAAGCTAGCTCAACCTTTGATCAAGCTAGCTCAATGGAGATGAATAGAATACGTTGGGATTTTTTCTATTTAGACTCAAATTATGATTAATCCAAGAGGTCTACAGGAGTTACGCATGGATAATAGGATTCAGTGGCAATGGAGGGTTGCGGTCATGATCTGAAGATCAAAAAATATTTCAAGACTCTATCAAGGACATGTTCGACTCATATTAGAAGAATGATTCCTATTAGGACTCTTGTGAACTACTGAGAAGAGAATTCTCATCCTATTTAAAGGGTTAAGATACTGTGGAGCAGAAAAGATGGTGTGTGTGGCATGAGAGGCATGTATAGAGTCTCAGACAGCCATCGAGAGGAGCTTGGTAGAGCATCGAATACGTGCAGCCCACGAGAGAGAAGCAATAGGTGCATAGCATCCGACAAGGAGGCTGTGAGGGTAGAGCATCTTGTAGCTTTTATGGATCTTCTTGAAATTCTAAGAGAGCTTTTATAAGGGTAGCTTCTAGTTGAGAGAGATTTATGTATGGTGAGTTGAGAGTGGGTATTCTCTTCTTGTACCTATTTTTTTTTTTCATAGTGAAGCTTTGCATGCCCATGGAGGTGAGCCTTTAGGCTGATCCATGTATTTGATTATTTTTTTATTTTATTTTTTTCTTTTTTCTGCCATAATAATTTGGTATTAGATCCTTAACAAGCGGTATTAGTGTAGCTGATATCCCAATAGTTTGGTATCAGAGCGAGTTGATACCATAATGGAAAGCAAATGATTGGCGAGATGATGCAGGGCCTCTTCCCTCTTCCTCTTGAAGCGCTCAGATCCGACGATGGTTGCACGGGCAGATGATGATCGATGGCTTACGATCGGCTATTCTTTGGTTTGGCCAGAATGAAGAGGAAAAGGCCATAGTGTCAATCTAGTGGAGGTGCTCGGATCTGACGGTCACATAGGCAGGAGATGGTTGCCGACGGTCATGGCAGTAGGCGATTATCGACAATCAGGTGTCTGGTTTGATTTTGGATGGGATGAAGAGCGAAGGAGCCACAATAGTGGTGATCTGATAGTGGCGGTGCTTGGATCCGATGGTCGCACCTAGATCTAGTAGTCGCATGGATGGTCGGCTGGCATCCATGGAGGTAGGTGGCTGGCGGCCTATTCTATTTATTGGATGGGAGGAGAAGGAGCTGAAGGAAGAAAAGCCTAGGAGGTTCCAGCAAGAAAAAAAAATAAAAGAAGGCTTCCAGCAAGAAAAAAAAGGAATTTAGAGTTTTTTTTTATTTTTTGATTTTCTCTTATTCAGGTTGTTCTTCTGGATGCAACTTCGTATGGTGTTAAAATAAAATTATACGGAGGTTGGGTTGCTGGTGCTTGCATTTGGCGTGTCAGAGGAGAGGTTACTTAAGGACTTGAGGTCGAGGTGGAGCTGAAAAAGCAACTATTCAGTCTAATGGAAGGCTGTGAAAAGTAGTTGGGGTGTATTCAGCGGTGCGATCAGTTGGAGCCTTGAGGGTGATGGAGATGGATGATCCATGGAGGTCTAGTAGGTTAGGACTAGATGGCTATAGAACGATATAGAGATGAGTCAGGGAGCGTTGGAGTGCTGCAATAGCACTTTTCTAGAGGCACAGGGGTTGAGAGAAGCTCGATGGTGTAGCAGCCGAGGAGAGTATCTTAGCAGAGAGTGTCAAGAGCATCTTAGGAAGATCAAAAGCATGTCTCAGAAAGAGCCAGGGGATCTCATAGAGCGCCAGAAGGTCTGAAGCAGTCGAAAATATCTTAGATCAGGTTTCTTCTTTAGGAGCACCAGAAAGAATCATGATTCAGTGAAGGATATTTTATGTACAGCAAGAGAGGATCTGGATACCCATAAGAAGGTGGTGTTGAGATAAGATAGGAAGCATTGGACTGCTACAGTAGCACTTTTCTGAAGGTACGAGATTGAGAGAGGCTTGGTGGTATAGTAGCCGAGGAAGGTATCTCAGCAAAGAGTGTCATGAGGCATCTCAAGGAGATTGAGAGCAGGTCTTACAGAGAGCCAAGGAGTCTCAGAAGCCTCAGGATGAGATAGGTGGGTCTAAGTCTAGGATAGAATTTGAGCTATAGTTCCTCTAGGTGCAATTGAAGCGACGGTTGGTGCAGGGGCAAAAGAGGAGAAGTGTTAGGATAAAATTTTTTAGGATTTAATCACTAGATTTAGTGAAGTTGGATGCGCTCCTATATATTTTAGAGGTACCCATGGGTTATGGAGGTATCTGAGATGGCTTTGGTGGGATCGACGGAGTCCAGAGAGTTCGAAGGAGCAGCAATGGTATACGAGGTGCAGTGGCAGGTCCAGTAGTACAGCATTGGATGGTTGGCCTCGAGTGACTCGATGATAGAGTCAGATTCTTCTGCAGCATCGATGGACTTTGGATCAGGTGTCCAGAGTGGTGGCTTCATAGGTGGAGCTTCAGAGAGGTGGCTTCATAGGTGGAGCTCTGGAGTAGTGGCTTCAAAGGTGGAGAGAAAATTTGGCATGAGTTCAGAGCAGAGGGATGCAGAAGGATCGATATCCTAGCACCAGCACTGGTGATGCACAGTTCTAGATGAAGCGGCACGTATAGATTGATAGACATAGTTTTGAAAAGATCGTGTCAGATGGTACAGCATGTGTCGATGCAGGAATGCTATAGGTTCTCCAAGAAAGTTTAAAAAAAGTGATACAGCTACTAAGTAGAAGAAATTCTACAATCCAGGATGGTGCTGACTTTAGCTATAGAGATGGTCATCTTAGAGGTCTCTAAGGATGCACAGTAGCTGAAGGAAATTGGCAGAGGCATTAGAGTTTGCATAGTGGCTGTCTGGGTGCACTGTAGAGCATAGGTTGATGCTACAGCCATGGGGTCAGAGTAGGAGGACATCAGTTTGAGGCCAAGAAGTGCAATGGAGCACGAGTCTCAGAAGCTGTGGAGCATAGATCGGTGTTGCAACTAAAGAGGCGAGGTGGCTTCGATGGGATGGTGTCAGCTCTGGAGTCAGTAGGATGGTGCAGATGATTCATGCAGAGTTTGCCAAGGCTTGAGGGTACCAAGATGAAGATTGTTAGGATTAGTGGTCCTCCCAAGCCTTGGGAGGCCACTGAAGGAGTCAGGGTGTTGGCTCTAAGAGACTAGGACAGGTGTCATCCTAGGGCTAGATCAGTTTGATCCTAGGGTGAAGGTTCAACCCTCCACGATCATGAAGCCCTGGTTTGTGGGTCTCATGGGGGCTACTCAGTGCATTCAGACTGGATTAGCCTAGGAAGTTTTTTATGGGTTAGGGTTTCGGTCCATGTACAGGTATATATATACATATATATTATAAATCCTAGTAGTAAGTAAGAAATAGATCATCATTTTCTCCCATATCTTTCTCCTTCTCTCTAGTTTCTTCACATGCCAAGGTGCCCTAAGGGGCGCACCTCCAAGCTTGGAGGAAGGAGGCACGTCCCTAATCTTTCTTCAGCCTCAATAACGTCAAGCGATCCTGCACATCACTCTTTCCTAGCCATTTTTGTCTACATCGATGATGTAATCATTGTCGGTAATGACTCTCTTCACTACCAAGCCTTGAAAGATTTCTTATAAAGCCATTTTCACATCAAGGACTTAGGTGCTTTGAAATATTTTTGAGGGTTGGAGGTTGCTCGATCTTCTTCTAGGATATTTGTTTTCCAATGAAAATACACACTTGATATTCTTCAGGAGAGTGGTATATTAGGAACTAAACCAATCGATTTTTCAACGCAACAATAACTACAGCTCTTGATAGATGATGGTCCACCCCTTGATGATCTGAATCAATATCGGTGATTATTGGGGCGTATCATTTATTTGATGATTAGTAGGCCTTGATTATTGGGTAGGATGTCCTATGACCAGGCATTTTACTGTGGGTTTCTTTATCTCTTTAGGAGATGCACCTATCTCTTAGCACCATGGCTCACACTACTAGCAAGCTACTTTGCCTTCGTACTCTTCTCTAGGACCTTAGCATCTCTCAAAGTGATCTTCGTTAGATATATGTGCCCTAGAAGCCAGAATTGGCTGACACTTGTAATATACTTCTAGGGGTAAAATTATAATTTTGACTGTAATCAATAAAATGGGTTATTTTCTATCACATATGTGTATTTAGTGTCTGTGATACATCCTTTGAGTTAATGGTAATGATAATTCATATTTTCAAGAGTTAAAAATTTAAGACATGAATAATCATTATTAACTCATAAAATGCTCCCGACCATTGGATCATTACGAGGATGGTGATTGATCTGAAAGGTTGGTGTACAATCACTTCTCTTTAGTAGATGAGTCTTGAGTCTACGGTGTGGAGACACCGGAGCGAGAGTATAGGTACTCGTTAGAGAATGAGGGCACTGAGCGTGACCACCTCGAGTAGTCATTAGGAAGTCTACCTTCTCATCAATGACTGACTCGATGCTGCAGTAGTGTGTCTGGATTCTTTGACCTGAGATGCATCGGACAGTTCACCTTGAGGGTGTTATAGTTTGACTACACCATTACTCGATCTCCTAGCCATTCGGAAACCCTGAGGTGTATGTTGGCTATAGCATGTTCATTGTAGGAACTGGATTGCATCAAGATGGAATCTATCTACCTCGGTGGTAGAGGAGCAGCCCTATGATGATCATGAGAATCAAGTCCAGAAGCCCATGGCCATGGTAGAGTGAAATAATAGAAAGAGTTTCTATTTAGATTTTCACATCGGACTTGAATCGAATGATTACATCATATGACAGAAACTAGGGTTTGACGAGTTCACCTTAACCCTAATCTGATCGGGGCTCAAGATAGAAGAACTTAATCACACAGGTAGCTGCACCAAGAGGTTCGCATTCAGCTTTGATGGGTTGCCACCATATACTGCTAGGTGTCACTGGTGGATTTTGGGAGCAATTAGAATGATTTAGATGATCGATCATTCTAGCTGTTCGAATCAGAAGAGTTCTGATCCATCGAAAGGAGTTTCGATGATGTCGATGATAGAGATCATGACATATCCCATTACCATATAGAACTGAACCTAACTGGATCACACAAACAAGGGTTTGAATCTAGTGATCATCAATTGAACTGATCCAGTTCAATTGATCTGAATGAGATTCAATTAGGTTCAAGAAAATTATGCTAGCACTCGATTGAACCTAATGTTCTTCTTTTACTCATAAATAGTCATCCTGACTGAGCCAAAGGAGTTTGTGCTCGATTAGAAGCCTTCACTTGGTCTGACTGGAGCCTATCCAAGTTAGAAAAGGGTTGTCTTATTTTGTAAGATAATATCTTCCATTTTTGGTCACCTGCCATTTCTCGTCCTTTGACTTTGGTCAAAAGTTGACCTTTGACTGATCAAATATTGACCATTGACACTTTGACTTCTGTCCATATGTCATGCACCTATTGGTGAGCTGGTGGGGGCTTGTCCTTCTATCAGAAACTGGGAAGGAGGAGGGTGCATGCCCTTGGCATGCGCCCAAGCTGGAGGCGCCCAGGAGTTCCTGTTGGATAGGGACTCCATCTCCTTATTGGATTTCGATTAGACTCTTCCTAAGAACCAACTTTGACTGGTCTTAGGTGCCATCTAAGGATGAATCTAAGGGACTCTATTCCCACCAATCAGATTTAGATTTGATTTTACAAAGGATTGTGATTGGTTGGGAAGAAGTGGAGTTGGATCACGATAGTGTATAAATAAGACCATCCGCCCAACTCAAATAGCAATGAAATTCTCCACGCCCAAGGCTGCCTCTCTCTTCCTCCTCCATGCCATGACCATCATCTCCCTCTCCTCTATATGTCCAAAGTAGTTTAGGATCTCAGTGCAATCCAAGCGAGAGAAAGGCGATAGAAAGCTAGAAGGCTGCACTGCTGCAAAGGACAACTGCTGATCTTCGAAAGTTGTTTTGAAGATCCTCCAAATCAGATTTAGATCTAATTTTTGGAGACATGATAGAGAAGAAGAGGATCTCTAGATCTAGCCTGAGTGGATACCGATAGAGATCAGACACTTGCATGGCTAGATCTAGAACCTTCCACTGCTTATAGGATCATCAACAGATAATAGGATTATCCTACATCAAGATAAATTAAATCTAATTTAATTTATCTATATTTTATTTTAATTATTAAAATAATAAAAATTAGATATGAAATATCCTAGATCTGATTCAGATCAAAGAAATTTTTTTTTGAAATATATCTCTTGATTCGATCAGATCTGAACGAATCTGATCCAAAAAATCAGGATTTTCCTTCAGTTTCATGTTACTATATTATGATAATTAAGCCGCCTTACATATTGCCACCAATCCTGTATTTCACAAATACATGAAACATATCTAATTTCATTCGTGATCATCTCCAATCCAATGATATTGCCACTTGATATGTCTCCTCCAAGCAGCAACTCATAAACATCATTACAAGGCCCTTGGCCTTGATGACTTTCATTACATCTTGCACAAGTTGGGCATTCTTAATCTTTATGCTCGAACTTGACGGAGAGTATTAGGCAACATTCATCAATTAAGGCAACATTCGGCAATTATGGGTTAAGATTTATTGTGAATATTATAATTCATGGCTATTAAGGTAATATTTGGCATTTGTGAGTTGTAATTTATTGTAATTCATTATGAATATTTTCATTCATGGCTACACTTAATTTTTTACTTAATTATAGGGGTCAATCTTGACCAAACATGTATACATTTTAGGATAAATTGCAGCCACCTTTTTTTATAAATATGTTACCTCTTTTACAAGTTCAATACAAGAGAGAAAATTATTCTCCTATATTCAAATTTTACACCTCTCTTGCATAATATGTGTAGGGTTTCTCTTTCTAGTTTCTAGAAGTTCTTAGAATGAAGTTTTCCCATGTATAATATGTGTTGGATTCCTCTTCGTACTTCGCATATGACTAAGTCTCTAAAAAATAATTAATATAAAAGTCATAAAAAATAACTAAAATCTTATAAGAGATAGATCATGATTTCTATATCAACTTTGCCTGCTATCTTCTTTTCTAATCCTTTATGAATTAGAAGATAATCTTCAATCAAAGTTTTTTTCAAAAAAGAAAGTTTTAGTTTGACCAGCATGTTTCAAGACTGAAATGATAGAATTTTTACTAGATTCATCACTATAGTAGGCTCACCTAATGTTGTAGATCTTGAACAGATATCCAATTTTAAAAAAACAAAGATCATCTTAATTAGATATCGTATAATGAAATTATTGTCTTTTGAAGTTTGGCATGCAATTCTACTTTTTAATATGATGGATCCTACTTTTGGATTATATTTATCCATGGTCATAGTAGCTAAAGTGATCCACATCGAATCCTTATAATAGTCAAAATGATCCACATCAAGTCATGATGATCCTCTCCTATGTACCAATTATCACTCAAGTGATCCATATTGGGTCTAGTATGTTGGGAATTATGTCCTAAAGCTAATCATCAACCTATTAACGATTGAGATCTTTTATGTATATGTATGTGAATTGATGATTAATAAAATGTTATTTGACTTTTTTTATCATAAATGTGTACATCTTCTAACAAACTTTTATGTTGTGATGAAGTCTTTAAGACTATTTTAAATTGATAAAGAAGGATTTATCATTTAATCGTTAAATCTATTTGCAACCAAATGATATGCTATTACTAAGATGATAGCAATATCAAGTATAGGTCATTATGTGTCACATAAGTTAGTTGTTCTCTTAACTAAGGAGTGTGCATGAAGAAACTGATATGGCATGCAGGTGAGATATAGAAGTACATCTACACTAAACGTGGCCACTCTGGAGCATTTTGCTATCAAGTCTTGCTTCAAAGAGATATGGGTATAAGTATCCCTTAGACCTGAGATCACCATCATGACTTGCAAGCAAGTCACTATACTTTGATGCCAGACCACTTAAATTTTTCATTCAATGATAGAAGATTTTTAGGTGCAGTCAAATACTTATTAAATTGATGCGTGAGTCAAGATGGGATTGATTGCTCTAAAAGTTTATAGATAATATAACACTATATTTTAATTTAGCAAAATCTTGATCAGGATAATCCATGTGTTGGATTTAAAATTTAAAATATAATATGGATGACTTATTTAGAATTGAAAGTTAAATCCTAGGTCATCCTCTGAGCATTTAGGATCAAAGAAATGAATTATACGATAATCATATTCTAGTAAGTTCTAAATATTAAGTCAGATATATTTGACCTATTCGAACATCGGATACCATTGCTAGATGATCACTTTGATTAGTATAGAAATTTATTTCTGTACTACCGACTTAGGTTCGAACTTATAGGATCATACTCAAAAGAAGTACCTATCTGATTAACTGGCTGATCAAGAGTCCTACTTGACTAGGACTCTATGATTAGGAGTCCAATAAAGTTAGGACTCTATGATCAAGAGTCCCAATAGACTGGAACTCTATGATCAAGAGTCTTATTGGATGAAAACTCTATGGTCAGGAGTCTCACTAGATGAAAACTCTATGATTAGGAGTCCTACTCAACTGAGCTCTATTATTGAAGGATTAGTTAGCAATAATATTACTAATTAGCTTAATTTGATTGAGAAATAAAATTTGAATCAAATCTAATTAAATTGAATTCAATTTGGTTTGACCTGATTAGGTTATAAGATGACCTAATCGCCAAGAAAGATTGGTTTCTTATTTGATTAGGACATGGAATCAATCAAATCCTAATTTGATTAAAATTTAATCAAATCAATTTAAAACTTAATTATATTGGGTTTAATCTTATTAATTTTTTTCTAATCTAGTTTGAACCAAATCATGAAATCAAGAGTTCAAACAAATTGGACTAGTTTCATGCGCCAAGATCTCTTATGCGCCATCTTATTTCATGCATTTTTTCTCTCATGCAAATGTTAGATTTGTGTGTGAGAAAGTCCACACCTCAGAGCCTTCCTTATGCCTCTTTGGATAGAATGTTAGTTGGTTTCAAGTTCTATTTCAAAAGGAGCTTTGGTTAGAACTAAACAACCAATTTAGCCCTATCCTTAGTTGCTGCCCACTCTATAAAAGACCCTTTCTTTTGTGCACCACTTCCAATCCTTATTCCATCATGAAACACCTGAGAGAGGGGGTGGAAAAGCATATGGGGGCATGATGTTTTTGGGTGGGGAGACTTATAAGGCATGTAAGAAAAAAGAAGAGGTCTTTCTTCTCTAAGGTGAGAGATCTATCCCTAGGGTTCTAGGTTTTTTATTTTGGGAGAAAGAAAAAACTAGAGAGAAACTATTTTTCTTATTATTCTTCTTCTTCCCTTCATCCTCTAAAGACTCTTCTTTGATTTTGAAAAGTTCAAGAGGTTCAAAGAACAAGAAAAAATTAGATCAGCCAGTTCTACGATCTTCACGTGATCTAGCAGTCTCAGAAGATCAAATTAGTGCAAGACTTTGAGTAGATGATCTGTAGAGACTGGACACCTTATGCAACTGTAAGTGGCAATCAGAGCTTCACATCTAAAAGTTTCAATAGTGGAGATTAGCGACCCATGATTAGGTATAAGGTTCTAAACCTTAGTAGTTGGATTTAAAAATTAGATCTAGGTTCTAGCATTGATATAATCAATGCATGTTTTTATTTTTTTTAGATTTTTATGCATGCTGTATTTCATGTTATAGATCCTAAGATAGGTATTTTAGATCTAATCCTAAGCATATAAATTAGAGTAAAATATTTAATCTTTTATTTTTTTATTAAAAAAATTTAAAATCATGCTTAGAATGCCTACTGGTTTCCATCATAGTAATCCTCCTGGATACCCATAATGGTTGAAGTGATGCAAATCAAGTCTAATGATCCATCTAGATTATCGCTTAATTTTTAGCCAGCTTGAAATTGGTTCAATAGGCTTCTTGAAAACCTAAGTTTAGAGACAAATGAGAATGTTGACAAGAGTGTTCTACAAATTATTGACAAGAGAGATCTGTTGATGCAAAACCAAGAGCTATCTTTACAAAAAAGGATGAGTGCATTCCTTCTAAATGTGGAAAGGCCATAGAAACAATGCACATGGATTAGAGAAAGGGCAATTGGGGTAGAGAGAAAGGAGAGAGGGATAGAGGGAGGGAGGGGGGGGGGGGAGAGAGAGAGAGAGAGAGAGAGAGAGAGAAGGGCAGGTAGTTATTTGCCACTTTGGAAATGTGAGTAAAGAAAGAGGAGGAAAGGGAGAGGATGAGAATGATGAAGCATATTTCAGCCCTAGCCCCTTTCTTCTATCAGTCAATAGTTTCAATCTAATGGCTACAATTTGTAATTAATCATGAATACTACAGCAATTGATATTCATATAGCAACTAAGTCCATTTGTTATTTTGTTCAATGCTTATTGTTTATTATAGTTAAATAAAAGTATAGATTATATATATTAAAATATATATACAGTAAATTGCAAAACTTCTCTTGAGATTTACGTTCATTGCACTGACACTCAATAGTTTGTAAAACCTATATTTACACCTAGTTAAATTAACAATGATAATAAAAGCATTTGCCTCATATGGGAAGTTGAAACTACACGTAAGTAGGAAGGATGATACATATATTTTCTTACATCGAGGGATGGTTATTATCTCACTCAAAGTTATTTTGTTATTTTTGAGATTTTTTCTAACATGGTATTTGGGTCCCATTTAAGGTTAATGGTTGATTAACATTCTTTTAAGCTATGAGTTAAAATGTTGGAAAAAATAAACCTCAGGATGGTAAGTGTAAGTTTTTCAAACTATTAGCTGTAACCCTAATCTCAAGGGAGCTTTTGTAATTTACTCCATTATAATTTATTTTCCATTTCAAGCTATAGCGAGCTTAATGCAAACTAGTGCATGCTCAACTGATTAAGTAATTTTATGAGCTCAAACTTATGGTTCATGTGTGTCTCAATTTTTAATTAAACAAGTCAATATAAAGGTAAATTTTGAGCCAAACATATGCTATTCATGAGCAGATTTTTCATTTGATAGCCCTAGATGAGGGTGTTAACTACTAGCTTTAAATTAGTGATTGTCCATTCAAGAACCAGTATGTTGGCTGTTCTTCCCCTTGCTGAATATTTCACTCTTAACCTTTAAGCATATTCAACTTTGAATATCCACTGCTAGCACAAAAATGCATGCCAAGATCATGTTACCTTGTCTTTTTGCGGTGCACACTTCTTTTCATAGCTTTAACCATACCTTCTCGTTCAAGGATCTCATAAATACCTAGGACTTCATAACACAATATGTGAGGCCACAAGAAGCTAGGCCAACTGTAGGTTTGATCCATATCTAGCTCAATGTGGGTAGGGCAAATCTAGGATAGTAAGAATTGGCAAGTCAACAACATTTCACTTTTGCCTCCTTTACCACCTATCTCGCTGCTGATACTTAAAAGGCTGATTTGTGGTGGTGTTGTTTAAGTATCCAAGATCTCTTGAATGCATAACGAATATTGACTCAATTAGAGAGAAGAAAGAGTTTTCCCAACCCACTCAACTTGAATCTCTAAAAAAGATTTAGAAAAAAAAGTAAAAGATTTGGTGAAAGTAGAGTCTAGGTCCTGTTTTCTTTCATTGATCTCTTAAAAACTATGATAAATAGGCTCTATTTATATTAGTAAGGTCCATCCTCACATAATTCTAGTCGGATTCCTCTTGTAATTCAAACAGGACTCAATTTTTCCAAAATAAACATGATCAATGAAAATAAATACAATATTGATCAAGGACAAATTTAATTAGATATGCCACACATGCAATCGGGCTAATAACCACCTTACCTGAATTTTATGACCAATAGAGGTAAAAATTCTTATACTATATATGTGTGTGTGTGTGTGTGTGTGTGTGTGTGTGTGTGTGTGTGTGTGTGTGTGTGATATACATGTATCGATGGATGATTTTACTTTTGCATGGAATGTGATAATTGTTTCTTTATGAATATATGCTCAGATAATAATGATTTTGGTTATGATATACAATATTGGTTGCTTTGAAATTTGTAAAGGAATATAGTATTAGGTTATCTTTTGTTAGGCAACAAATTGAATAACTAGATGGTTGAATAAGAGATATCTGGACTAACCTAACACATTGATATTTTGGATAACCACTACATAATTTTGTGTGGTTATTAAGGATCGCCACCATGGTCTAACATATAGGTGTTATGGTTAGCTACTACAAGTTCATACATGGGTATTATGAGTTATAACCATAGGCTTATGGATATGTATTATTGATAGCCTCGCCATTGGCAATAATATAGTACTATAGTTTGCTAACCACAAGCTGATATGCATGTGAACATTGTTAGTCCAAAATCTAAAACTTAGTTATTATCAAATTCATCATGTTAAGAAGAAATGGTAGCAAAGATACGTATACCACCGTTGAATAGAAAATTTTATTTGATGACATATGAGATATCACTTTCAAATAAAATAGATAATTGATGATATATGAGGTCCATGTGTATATACTAGTTTGTTTAAGCACTATATATTGCATAGTTAGTATGTGATTTTCATGATATTTGTAATTAGTCTAGCTTTGACTATTTGCTACTTTCTATCTTTAAATTATTTACCTTGGTGATTGTCACTCCCCAAACCCGACACTTGGTTCGGTCACGTAACATGGCCACATGGACCCTATAGTGATATGGACCCTATAGTGAACCCTTAAAGATCATGCAAGGCCTAAATAATAAACAAGTCTACAAGAATATCAAAAGAATTATATAAAATTTCAATCATATTTATCAAAATAAACCAATACATCTTTATTAAATAATGTTCACAAGATTGAAATAATCATTTGGTTTCATAAAATTAACTAATTAACTAACTGAAAACTCCATCACTTGAACTTTATGCTCAAACCCATTCAATGCTATGCATCCCACAACTCTATAAGGAAAGAGAAAATTCAAGATTGTGAGCTTTATAGTCTAGTAAGAATTCCATTACATTTACACCAAAATAATAATACAATTCAAAAATAATAAATAAGATATATAAAAAAAAATCATAAACCATAAAACGTTGTGTGTAATATAACTCAACGGTTATATAAATATATATATCATATATCATATATTATCATAAATCTATCATAATTATCACATGTAAAGTTCATACAATTTATCATTTTTATTTTATTAATATTTTTAAATCAATTATCATCATTTAATTTGGACTAATCATGGTTATACTTTGACCCATGACTGGCAAACTATAAACCATACTTCAATCCATGGTGGCAATCTATATAATTGTACGTCCATGTATAGTAGCAAATTAGAATATCCATGCTTCGACCTATCGTGGCAAATCAAGATATCCATAGTCCAGCCTATCGTGGCAAACTAGAATATCTGTGCTTCATCCCATGATGACAAATGAAGATATCCATGTTTCGATCTGTAGTGACAAACCAAGATGTCACGATTTTGCCCATGACTAGCAATCCAATGTATCATGATTTGGCCTATGACCAGCACTCCACATCATGGCTAGTCCAAATCTTTTTTCATAGTCAATGGATATTCTATAATTTGAATTACATTCTTTCTAAATTTTAAAAATATTAGATATAAAATTTTCAGCAATCAAAATAGTCAACATATGATACATATATAATATAAAATCATATATTTAAATAAAATCAAAATCATCATGCATGATACAAAAACATAAATATAAGTAATCATGTAAAGAGATTCTTATCTTTACCGATCTCAGACATAAGTATAGCTATTGATTAATACTTCGATCTACGAACTTGAGATCAAGATATTTCCACTCAGTACCTTGTACAAATATTTGCACCCCTACATAATCAAAATCAAATATAAAAATCATAGATAATCAAGGATGGAGAAATTATAGAAAATCACTCAAACATCATAGGTCTAGGACCCTTTTTAGGGTCAATCAATTTACTAGATTTATCTAGACATCAAGATACTTTAGGATTTTTAGAGAGAGAAAAATCCATAAAGAGTAAACCAATCTAGAGAAAGAAAATTCTAGAAAGAGAAAGTAGAAATAAAATCGAGAGATATTTATAAAGAGAGAAAGTGGAGAGAGAAGGTAGAGAGAGGAGAGAGGGAAGAGAGAAAAGTATTTTTTTTCTTTTTTCTTTCCTTTTCTTTTTCTTTTTCTCATCTCTCTCCTTTTCTTGGTTTCTTCTTTGTGAAAATAGGGGAAGGGTCTTAATCAATCCACCTTCCATAGGGCCATGGCCTTCTCCAATAGTGCCTTGATGGCTCCGATAAGGGATGGCTCTAGCCTTTGGCAACCAAGACAAGGCTACAATCGACAAGAGTTAGTCTAGTGGAAGAAAACAAAGGAGAATAAAATAGAGGAAGACTTGATACCCCATAAAATTCAGTGGCCAGCAACTAAATCTAGCCATCAAGAGCTTTATGGGGTTTAGAAAAGAGAAGAGGAAGAAGAATCATAGACCAATACCTCAAGTGTTGGAAAATGTATCCTAAAGTCAATCATTTAGATTGTAGATGGTTGAGCTAAATATAAGTTGTACCTAAATTATAAATGAATAAAATTATTATTCTGGCTTTTCATCACTCTTATGCATCTTCCTCTAATGGATTCTTTTGTGATGAAGTTCTTAGGACTATTTAGACTCGATAAAAGAGGATTTATCATTTAGTCTTTAAGCCTGATCACGACCAAATGATGCATTGTTATCTAAGATAATAATGTTTATCGAGTGTAGGTCATTGTATGCCATATAGATTGATTATCCTCTTAACCAAGGAGTATGGAGATACTAATATGGCATGCAGGTAAAATATAGGAATACATTGAAGAAAAATCTTATTACTACAGGATCGTCCAGATATGATCAAATCTGAGATAATTTTTTTTTTAAAAAAATTTCTATGATCTGATCAGATCTAAGAGTTCTTAGATCTGATTGAGGTGATCTAATATTAAAATAAAAATTAAATCTAAAATATGAAACATCTGATATACCTGATTAGGATAATTTGATTATCCTGATAATGATCTAGAAGATTCTGAGGTTCTGGATCTTAGCCATGCACGCATCTAACCTCTACCAATATCCACTTAAACAGGATCTAAATGCCTTCTCCTCCTGAATCTAATCTATAAAATTTATATCTGGATATGATATGTAGCATCTTCAAAATAGCTTCTGAAGGCAATGCGTTCGTCTCTTGGTCAGCAACTTCTTGACTTGATCTTTGCAGCACCGCTCTCAACACTTGATCGTAGATTTTGCCCAACCTTTTAGGCATGGAGAAGAGGTATGAGATCTGGAATAAGGACGTAAAATATGGGTAGAGCAATAAGGCTTTGCCATGGTCTAATCATAATTTCAAACTCCTTTGACAAGGAGTCTATTTATAGACCTAGTGCAACCCTAGAGTCCTATTTGATCAAGCAATCAAATTGCTTGATCAAATCAAATTTCCATCTAATATTCATGTTAAACATAGATCTAATCTAATGTTTTGTTGCCTAAAATATCCTAAGAAGTGCCGCACAAAATGAATAAGAAAGGAAGGTTGGTGTGGGATCTAATCTCCTAGAGTTTGATCCATATCAAACTCTATCTACCGATCTCCCTTTTGTGTGCATAATATATGGGGCTATCCCACCTCAAAAACTATGTGAAAACCCCTTGGGATGTGTGCCATTCTAAAAAGAATAAGGGCGTGCACATCTCTCCTTTAATTCTAGCAAAGACCAGGTCAAACGACCCTTATTCTGGTCTCCTGTTGCTTATTTTAAGACAAGGCTTGGTTTTATTTGGACAAGCCCTAATTTCATCAGGACAAGATCTTATCTGACTAGTACAAATTTTAGTCAGACTATGACAAAGCCATACAGGATCCTTAGCTGAGTCCAAACTAATTTGGCTCAGCCTAAATGAACCATAAAGATTACAGAAGAAAAATTTTAGGCTCAATCATGTGTTAGCATGATTTTTTTGAACCTAATTGGATCGAATCCAAATTAATCAAATTGGGTCAGTCCAATTGATCAAATCCAAAATCAAACCCCTATCTATGTGATCCAGTTAAGTTCAATTTTGTATGGTAATGAGATATGTCATGATCTCCATTATCGACATCATCGAAACATCTTTCGATGGATCGAAATTTTTTTGATTCATATAATTAGAATGATCGATCATCAAAATTATTCTAATTACTTTCAAAATCTACCAATGACACTTAGTAGTATATGATGGCAATTTATCAAAATTGAAAATGAATCTCTCATTATAGCTATCTGTGTGATTAGGTTCTTCTATGTTGAGCCCCGAGAGGATTAGGATTAAGGTGAACTCGTCAAATCCAATATTCGTCATATAAATTAATCATTCGATTTGAGTTTGATGTGAAAACCTAATAGAAACTCTTTCTATCATCTTCACACTGCCATGGCCATAGGCTTATGGACTCAATCTCATGATTATCATAGGGCTACTCCTCATCTACCAAGATAGATAGATCTCCTATTGGTACAATCTAATTCCTACAATGAACATACTATAGCCAACATACACCTCAAAATTTTGAATGGCTAGGAGATCGAGTTATGGTGTAGTCAAACTATAACACCCTTAAGGTGAACTATCGATGCACCTCAAGTCAAAGAATTAGACACACCACTACGTATCGAGCTAGTCATCGATGAGAAGATAGACTCCCTTATGACTGCTCGAGGTGGTCATGCTCAATATTCTTATTCTTTAATGAGTATTTGTACTCTCATTCTAATATCTCCATATCATAGATTCATGACTTATCTATCCTAAGAAAGTGATTGTACATCAACCTTTCAGAGCAATCACCATTCTCGTGATGATTCTACAATCGGGAGCAGTTTATGAGTTATCATTACTATGAATTTTTAACTCTTGAATTATCATTACTATTAAAATGTGATGGAAGAATAATCCTCTTGAATTGTTATCTATCCTATAAAAATTTATGTCTTAAATTTTCAACTCTTGAAAATATGAATTGTCATTACTATTAACTCAAAGGATGTATCACAGACACTATGTATACAATGTGATGGAAGAATAATCCTTTTGTTAATTTATAGTCAAAATTATAAAATTATCTTTAAAGTGTATTATAAGTATCAGCCAATCTAGCTTCTAGGACACACATCTAACATATATTTGACTGATAATGACCTATCTATGGAGCTCTTAAAGAAACCAGATCTAGAATTTCAAGACTAGATCTTGAAATTTTTTCAAGATCGGGCAGTGAAAAACTAAAATAAATTAAAATTTATTTATAAGAAATAAAGAATTTTTAGATCTAAGATTCTATTATATGATTATGGCATGAGATTAAATCAAAAATTAAAAACATAAAGAAAGAAGAACATGTTGATCATATCAACATGCATCTATACTATATCTAATGCAGGTATGTAAAAATAGATCAGATCTGTATTACCTGTGCAAGTTAGATGTTGTAACTTGATGATTTAGGCTTGAAGATGATGCTCTGAGCTGCACACAGATCTGGCCTCTAAGAGATATCCAAACAAGTCCACAAACTCCGATCAGAAGTTCTATGCAAAAAATCAGCACAATATGCTGGTTCTGTGCTGATCCATCTTTGACAATCGATCTAGTGCTTTCTTCTTCTGGATTTGGACTCCTTCAAAGATGAGAGGAAGGAGGAGAGATTATAGATCTGAGACACTCTTAAATAATCTCAAAAAGAAGAAGGAAGAGAGATGAACAAGACAACCGTAGAAGAAGACCCTCTTCTTCTTCTCTGTTCTCACACCTAGACACCTAGTTTAGTGTCTATGAAATCTCCATGCCCCAATACTCTTTCTTCCTGATTTTCACATACCCTGAAGGTCTCTTAACAATCTAGGACATGTCCATAAATTAGTCCAAAATTCATCCTATATGGAGAGATATATAGGAGTTCTTGTTGGGTCAAACCCTTAGACTACGAAAGACCAAAATAGGCATAAGTTGGGGTGCCCAACACTTGGGTGTCTCCTCCTAAGGCATGGACCACCTAGAATTTTCACACAAAATTTCTTCCTTTTCACCAAACAAAAGGAGAGAAAAAAGGGAGAGGAGGGCGGCATGCATGGGAGGAGTTTTTATTTCTTAAATTCCATCTAAGGGAAAATTTAAATCATATTCAAACTTTCTCCTTTGACCTGGTCCACAATAAATTGCCATAAGAGAAAAAGAGAGAGAGAAGGGGCATGCATGAGATCTGGCCTCTAAGAGATATCCAAACAAGTCCACAAACTCCGATCAGAAGTTCTATGCAAAAAATCAGCACAATATGCTGGTTCTGTGCTGATCCATCTTTGACAATCGATCTAGTGCTTTCTTCTTCTGGATTTGGACTCCTTCAAAGATGAGAGGAAGGAGGAGAGATTATAGATCTGAGACACTCTTAAATAATCTCAAAAAGAAGAAGGAAGAGAGATGAACAAGACAACCGTAGAAGAAGACCCTCTTCTTCTTCTCTGTTCTCACACCTAGACACCTAGTTTAGTGTCTATGAAATCTCCATGCCCCAATACTCTTTCTTCCTGATTTTCACATACCCTGAAGGTCTCTTAACAATCTAGGACATGTCCATAAATTAGTCCAAAATTCATCCTATATGGAGAGATATATAGGAGTTCTTGTTGGGTCAAACCCTTAGACTACGAAAGACCAAAATAGGCATAAGTTGGGGTGCCCAACACTTGGGTGTCTCCTCCTAAGGCATGGACCACCTAGAATTTTCACACAAAATTTCTTCCTTTTCACCAAACAAAAGGAGAGAAAAAAGGGAGAGGAGGGCGGCATGCATGGGAGGAGTTTTTATTTCTTAAATTCCATCTAAGGGAAAATTTAAATCATATTCAAACTTTCTCCTTTGACCTGGTCCACAATAAATTGCCATAAGAGAAAAAGAGAGAGAGAAGGGGCATGCATGAGATACCTAAGAGAGGGGGTTTTTGTCACATAAAATAGAGGGAGTGGGCATGGGGGCATTGGGACTAAGGTGACGCAAGGAGGGAAGTTCCTAGTCTCATTATAATTCTTATTTTGACTTAGTCAAATATGATTTCTCAAACCAAGTCAAACCAAAATTAATTTAATTTAATTAAATTAGATCCTAAACTAATTAAAAACTTAATTAAATTAGATTTAATTCTAATTTAATTTTCTAATCAAATTAGGAAATTTGGTTGACCTAAGTCCTGGTTAAACTAAGACTAGTTGTTCCTTGCACTTGGCTTATCCAAAAAACTAATTGAACTTGATCCAATCAAGCCTAAACTAAATCTAATTTAATCATATTTAATTAGACTTAGTTTCAACCCTTTGGCTTAATCATATTAAGCCAATTAGCAAACAAATTGCTAATTGATCTTCTTGCAATATTTGCACTAGGTTAAACATTAATCGTATTGATCGTTTAACTTTATAATGATTCTCAATCATTGATCAACCATCCGATCAGATCATGAACTCTAATATGTGTGACACCATAGATCCGAACCTACGCTGGTAGTATAAGAATAAATTTTTATACCAATCGAAGTGACTATCTAGAAATGGTACTCGATGGCTGGATAGGTCGAATGTGTAGAACAATATCTTTAGAATTCATGTGGATATAGTTTTCATATAATTCATTTTCTTGACCAAAATGCTTGTAGGACACCTTAAAGTTAAACTTTCAACTTTGATCAAGCTATCCACATTGTATTTCAAAATACCAAATCCATCTCATGGATTATCCTAGCCAAGATTTTGCTATATTGAAATATAGTGATACATTCTTCTCCAACTCTTGGAGTGGTCAATTCTATCTTAATCACACACCAACTTTGCAAGTACTTGACTGTGCCTAGAAGCTTTTTGTTATTTAATTAAAAATTTAGTTAGTCTGGTACTAAAGCATAGTGAGTTACTTGCAAGCCACTGAGGTGATCTCAGGTCTAAGAAATATTTATACCTATATCCCATCAGAGATATTCTCGATAGTAGAATGCTCTGAAGTTGATCACATTCAACAATGATGTACCCCTACATCTCACCTGTATGCCATACTGGTGTCTCCACACTCTTTGGTTAAGAGGACAACCAACCTATATGGCATACAACGATCTATGTTCGATAGATGCTGTCATCCTAATTAACAGTCTATCATTTGATCGTGAATAGTTTTAAGGACTAATCGATAAATTCTCTTTTTATCGAACCTAAATAGTTCTAAGGACTTCATCACAATAATGAGGTTCATTAGAAGATGAAAACTTATGATAAAAATATTAAAAAATATTTTATTAATTAATAAGTTAATTATAATTATAAAATAACTCAACTATCAACAGGCTGATGATTGATTTTAGAACATATTTTTTAATAACTTCCACTTATCCTAAAGCCACTCGGCACAGCATCTAATACCCATCTTCGACTTATAGTTTTCGAACTTTTTTATCGCCAAGAATTTAGTGAAGGGGTTGGCCAAGTTTTTTTTTCATCGATCTTTTGAGGATCGACGTCACCTCGATCCACGATCTTCCATACCAGATGAAAGCGGTGAAGAATGTGCTTCATTTGCTGGTGTGCCTTTAATTTCTTCATCTAAGCTATGGCAATAGTACTATCATAGTAAAACAAGATCGGACCATCTAGGAATGGTGCTCCTCTAAGCTCGATGATAAACTTTCTCAACCATATAGCTTCCTTCATGGAATCTGATGCTGCGATGTACTCTGCTTCGCAAATAGAGTCTGCCATAGTATGTTACTGAAAACTCTTTCAATAGATGGTTGCATCATTTAGAGTAAAGATATATCCCAAGATGCTTCTGCTGTCATCATGGTCAGATTGAAAACTGAAGTCTGTAAATTCTATAAGTTTCAGATCTGACTCGCCATAAATCAACCATTGGTTCTTAGTATTTCTGAAATACTTAAGGATGGTTTTAACCACTTTTTAGTAATTTTCTCCAGGATCAGACTGGTATCTACTTACCACTCCTAGTGAGTATGCCACGTCTGGTCTCGTACATGTCATGGCATACATGATAAATCTCACTACCGAAGTATATGGGACCCTACTCATATGCTCTTTCTCTTTTTAGGAGTTATCGAACAATCCTTATTAGAGAGAAAAATTTCATAACCTATCGAGAGATAGTCCTTTTTAAAAATTTTCATGCTGAACCTCTTCAGCATAGTATCTATGTATGTGGACTGGGATAACCCAAGCATCCTTTTAGATCTATCCCTATAGATCTTCATCCCTAGGATGTAGGATGATTCACCCAAGTCCTTCATAGAGAATCGAGATGACAACCAAACTTTTATTTTCTACAGTGTAGGGATGTCATTCCCAATTAAAAGAATGTCATCTATATACAAGATAAAGAATACCACTGCTGGACCATTTGCCAACTTGTAAATATAGGGCTCTTCTCCATTCTTAACGAAGTCATACGTTTTGATCATCTTATCAAAATGCATGTTCTAACTCTAAGATGCCTACTTCAATCCATAAATGGATCTCTGGAGCTTATATACCTTGAACTAATTTATGGATGTGAAGTCTTCAGGTTGTATCATATACACCTCTTCGATCAGCTCTCCATTTAGGAAAGCTATCTTCATATCCATCTACCAGATTTCATAGTTCAGATGGACAGCTTTTGCAAGCATTATCTAAATGGATTTGAGAATTAGCATAGGAGAGAATATCTTATCATAGTCAATACCATAAGATTGACGATATCTCTTGGCAACCAGATAGGCTTTATAGATCTCCACCTTTTCATTTGCGTCCCTTTTTCTTTTGAAGACCCACTTACACCCAATGGGTTTAATCCGTTCGGATGGGTCAACCAATATCCACATATCATCGATCTTCATGGACTCCATTTTGGATTTCATGATCTCGAGCTATTTCTCAGATTTGGGTCTTTACATAGCATCCATATAGGTGATCTAATTCTCATCATTCTCATTGAGTTTGATGGGATCACCATCTCGAACCAAGAAACCATAGTTTCTATCTAGATGATATGGTACTCTATCGGATCACCTTAATGGTGTAGGTACACTAGGCTCTAGATCTGATCTAATCAAATCTGACTCAGGTTCAGCTACAGATATCAATTTTTCTACCTATTGAACTTCATCAAGTTCAATCTTAGAGGCAACGGTTCCTTCACCAAGAAACTTTTTTTCAAAAAAGATCACCTTAAGGTTGACGAATATCTTTTGTTCTTCAGCATGGTAGAAATAGTAATCCTTACTTTTTTTGGGGTATCCTATAAACACACACTTATCTGATCAAGGTCTAAGCTTATCTGTATGCAAATGTTTGATATAGGTCGGACATCTCCAAACCCATAGGTGAAAGAGTGTAGGTCTACACCTAGTCCATATCTTATATGGAGTCTTTACGATAGATTTATTCGGTACATTATTCAATATATAATATGCAGTCTCAAGAGCATAATCCCAAAATGAAATAGGCAGAGTAGCAAACCCCATTATAGATCAAACCATGTCTAACAAGGTTTGATTTCTTCTTTCTGATATACCATTATGCTATGGTATTCCTGGAGGAGTCCACTATGAGAGAATCTCATTCTTTCTTAGATATGTCAAGAACTTACTAGATTGATATTCACCTTTTCGATCCGATCGAAGAATTTTAATACTCTTCTTAGTTTATTTTTCTACTTTACTTCAGAATCTTTTAAATATTTTAAATGAATCTAAATTATGTTTCATTAAATAGACATATCCATATCTGGATAGATCATCTATGAAAGTGATGAAGTAAAAATATCAATCTCTGGCACTTGTACTCATTGGTCCACATACATCAGTATGTACTAGACCTAAGAGCTTAGTGGCTCTCTTATCTTTTTCAGTAAAAGATGACTTGGTCATTTTTTCAAGAAGACAAGACTCACAGGTTGGAAGTTATTCACAATCATTGATTTCAAGGATTTCCTCTTAGGTTAACTTGTTTATTCTGTTCTTGTTAATGTGACATAGCCTACAGTGCCATAGGTAGATATCAGAGATATTATCTAATCTAGGATATTTTCTAGAAGTGTACATTACACTCATAGGCTGTGATAAAATATAAATATTATATTTTTATTTTTCTTGCATTATTATAACATCATTCATAATGATATTATAATAATATTTCTTTATAGATAAATAATAACCATCTTTAGCCAGAAGGCTAATAGAGATTATATTCATCAAAACAAAAGGATAATAATAATATTTATTTAAAGAAATGATATTAATATTGAGAATAAGTTGAACTATTTCGATAGCTAGAACTGAAACAAACCTTCCATCTCCAACAATCAAGAATCGCTCATTATTTTTAAATCTTCTACTAATTTAAAGTTCTTGCAATAAATTATGAATATGGACTGGACTTTCGGTATCCAATATTCAAGTAGAAGTATCACAAATAGAGAAATTATAAAGTATTATCATATAACATCTTTAATCAATAACTACTTGCTCATATCTCTTTTTCAGTCCATTGGGGTCATCGGAATCAAGATACTGAGGATAGTTTCTCTTCCAATACCCTTGCTTCTTATAGTGGAAGCATTCTGCCTGGTCTAGGTTATTTTTAAATCTTATGTTTAAACTAGGCATAGAGGCCCCAGCATGAACCACTTCATGTTGCTAAATAACATTCAACTTCTGATACTTATTATCGAAGTTGGGTCCTATAAGTTTATCACTATCTGATAGTGAATGGAGCAACTATGATTTGAATTTAAATGCATAAAGAAGAATCCAAAGCTTAATTAGTAATTGATTCATTAAACCTAAAGATTTGGACTTTAATCAAAAGGTTCTTCCACTATTTTATTTGAACTGGTAGCCTCTACCTTCAATTCAAAAAATTATCTTAATTTCTTAGTGGATATTAGAATCCACATAGACTGCACATAAGTCCAACTATGATTAGTCAACCCATGTACATCTAAGAATAGATTCATAACCAATTATTTCTTCAAATAATTTTTAGTAATTTAATTTTGCCCTAGGTATCTTTTCAGTAGGCTAGGACCTTCACTAAAAGTCTCGATTAGGTCCAACCATTAACATGATCATACTTAATCCATCTAACAAATGAATGATTAAGCCCAACTATGGTTGGTCAACCTAATCACCATTTAGAGAGATGTGGCCAAGAAATCATATTATGAATGATAATTCCATTAGCAGTTAAGCACTAGGCCTATGGGTCACCAATAATTATTCAACTAATGAACTCATTATCATCCACTTAATAGGAGGCTACGATCTAGTTATCACCATAACTATTTTATTTTAAGGATCTAATAATTTTAAAAAATTTTAATTTAAGGAAGAGAGAAGGTCAGATGAACCAGCTTGTCATGATCCTCTTCCTAGCTTCATCAAGTCAGCTTAAGGAAGACCATTAATAGGCTAGTCAAGGAGCACCTAAATTAGTTACACTAATTTACCTAACTGATATGGGTCAGCTTGAATAGTCAAGTGATTCGATCAAAATATAATTTCATCAAGAGGTCAGATAGGTTCGATCAGTGGGAGGGTCTGCCAAAGCTTAGCTAAGACACCATTAGAAATGGCCAGATAAGCATGCTGCCAATTAAAGACTATCGATCTAGTTTACTTTAGATATCAATTGGTTTAATCAGTCTTAATTAGATCAACCTAATAATTCATGCTAGACCATGTAGCCAAGAATCAAGTCCATCTTGGGTCTCGTTAAAGACATGGACTTGGCCAACTACAACTATTGTAATTAGTCTAGAGAATCCTTGAGCTAATCTTAGACAATAATTGATTAGATTTAGTCAATTCTCTAATTAAGTCCATTCTTTAATCTAACCCTAGATCTAATCTAATTAATGGACCTAATCCCCACTAATCAATTTAATCCAATGTGGTATGATTTGTATCTTAGGATCTTCAATTCATAATTCTAGATCCTAATAAAAAAATTTCTTAATTTTTAATTAAGTTTTGGGTTGAGGGTTGGGGTTTAATTTTTCAAAAATAATTTTTATATTTATAAAATATTTTTATAATATGATGCTATCAACCAAGTTGCATGTTTGATTTATAATCAATATGCAAGTAAGATAAGCATGAAACTATTTTAGATCTAATTTAAATAGGTTCATGTAATTAAAATAATTTCAATTTCAATCAATCATAAATTATCTTAGATCAAATCTAACATATTCATGATGATTAAAATTAGATTAAAATATTTTTAATTAGATCATAAAATTTTTTAGATCTAATCTAAAATTTTATGATCAATATTTTAGATCAGCACGTAATAGGACAATCTCTCCACTATAAGGGATAAACCTTGCAGCAGGATAATCTTATAGCAGTCAATGCAATCTAAAACTTTTTTTTAGATTTAAAATTATTTTAAATTTAATAAATTATAAATAAAATTAGATTATATTTAATAAATTTATGATAAGAAACTGATCTATACGAACTAGGATAACCTTTCAATTATAAGGGGTAAACCTTATAGTAGGACAACCTTATAGCAGTTCGTGTGATCATGTTTTTTAATTTTAGATTTAATAATCAGATTATAAATTAAATATAATCTATAAAATAATCTAAACATGCATACATAATCATGTAATAATTAACCTAAGCTCTGATACCAACTGAAGAAACCAGATCTAGGGTTTCAGGGTTAGAAATTGAAACTTTTCAAGATCAAGCAGCAAAAAACTAAAATAAATCAAAATTTATTTATAAAAAGTAGAGAATCTCTAAATTTAAGATTCTATTATATGATTATAATATAAGATTAAATCAAAAATTAAAAATATAAAGAAAGAAGAACATGTTGATCATATCAATATGCATCTACACTACATCTAATGCGGGTATGTATAAATAGATCAGATCTATATTACTTATGCAAGTTAGACATTCTAACTTATTGATCCAGGCTTGAGGATAATGCTTCAAGCCACATACACATCTGGCCTCTAAGAGATGTTCATACGAGCTCATGAACTTCAATCAGAAGTTCTATATAGGAAATCAATACAGTATGCTAGTACTGTGGTGATCCTTCTTTGATGGTTAATCTGGTGCTTCCTTCTTCTGGATTTAGACTATTCCAAAGATGAGAGAAAGGAGGAGAGATTATATATCTGAGACACTCTTAAATAATCTCAAAAAGGAGGAAGAGAGATGAACAAGACAACCCTAGAAGAAGATCCTCTTCTTCTTCTCTATTTTTTCACCTAGACACCTAATTTAGTGTTTATGAAATCCCCATCCCCTAATATTCTTTCTCCCTGATTTTCACATGCCCAAAAGATCTCTCAATGATCTAGAACATATCCATAAATCAGCCCAAAATTCATCCTATATAGAGAGATATAGAGGAGTCCTTGTTGGGTCAAACTCTTAAACTAGGAAAGACCAAAATAGGCAACAAGTTGAGCCACCCAACACTTGGGCACCTCCTCCTAAGTTTTAGGCATGGACCACCTGGAATTTTCGCATAAAATTCCTCCCTTTCAACCAAACAAAAAAAGAGATAAAAGGGAGAGGAGGGCATTATGTATGGAAGGAGTTTTTGTTTCCTAAAACTCCATCCAAGAAAAAATTCAAATCATATTCAAACTTTCTCCTTTGACCTGGTCCACAACAAATTGCCATAAGAGAAAAAGAGGGAGAGTAGGGGCATATGTGAGATATCTAGGAGAGGGAGTTTTTGTCACACAAAATAGAGGGAGTGGGTATGGGGATGTTGGGACTAAGGTGGTGCAAGGAGGGAAGTTCCTAGTCTCACTAGGATTCTTATTTTGACTTGGTCAACATGGTTTCTCAAACTAGGTCAAACAAAAATTAATTCAATCCAATTGAATTAGGTCTTAAACTAATTAAGAACTTAATGAAATTAGATTTAATTTTAATTTAATTTTTTAATTAAATTAAAAAATTGGGTTGACCCAAGTCCTAGTTGAACTAGGACTAGTTGTTCCTTGCACTTGACTTATACAATAAATTAATTAAACTTGATTCGATCAAGCCCAAACAAAATCTAATTAAATTATATTTAATTAAATCTAATCTCATCCTTTTGGCTTAATCAAATTAAATTAATTAGCAATTGAATTGCTAATCAATCCATCGATAACCTTTGTACTAGGTTAAACATCAATCGTATTGATTATTTAACCTTAGAACGATTCTCAATCATTGATCAACCATCTGATCAGATCATGAATTCTAATATATATGATCTCATAGGTTTGAACCTAAGCTAGTAGTATAGAAATAAATTTTTATATTAGTCGAAGTGACCATCTAGCAATAGTACTCGATGGTCGGATAGGTCAAATATATAAAACAACATCCCTAGAACCCATGTGGATATAATTTTCATATAATTCTTTTCCTTGACCAAAATGCTTATAGAACATCTTAGAGTTAAACTATCAACTCTGATCAAGCTGTCCATATTATATTTTAAAATACTAAATCCATCTCATGGATTATCCTGGCCAAAGTTTTGCTATATTGAAATACAGTGATACATTCTTCTCCAACTCTTTGAGTGGTCAATTTCATCTTGATCATACATCGACTTTACAAATACTCGACTGTGCCTAGAAGTCTTTCATTACTGAATTAGATTTTTAGTTAGTTTGATATCAAAGCACAGTGAGTTGCTTGTAAGTCATTGAGGTGATCTCAGGTCCAAGGAATATTTATACCTATATCCCATCAGAGATATTCTTGATAGCAGAATGCTCTAGAGTTGGTCATGTTCAGTGATAATATATTCCTACATCTCATCTGTATGCCATACCAGTATCTCCATACTTTATGGTTAAGAGGATAATCAACCTATATGACATACAGTGACCTATGCTCGATAGATGCTGTCATCCTAATTAAGAGCTTATCATTTGATCGTGAATAGTTTTAAGAACTAATTAATAAATTCTCTCTTTATCAAACTTAAATAGTCTTATGTACTTCATCACAACAATAGAGTTCGTTAGAAGATGAAAACTTATGATGAAAATATTAAAAAAATATTTTATTAATTAATAAATTAATTATAATTATAAAATAGCTCAACCATCAATAAGCTGATGATTAGCTTTGGGACACATTTTTCAACAGCTCTCTGCTGTCAAAAGTTGCTCGTGAAGGATATGGGTATAAATGTCCCATAGATTTAAGATCACTATGGTGACTTGCAAGCAACTCACTATACTTTGGTACTGAATTATCTAAATTTTTAATTCAGTGATGAAAGATTATAGAATGTAGTCAAGTATTGTAGTCGGTGCATGAGCCAAGTGTTGGAGTAAATGCATCACTATATTTTAATTTAGCAAAACCTCGGTCGGGATAGTTCATATGATGGATATTAAAATTTGAAATAGAATATGGATGATTTTTAGGATTGAAAGTTAAATCATAGGTCATCTTTTGAGCATTGAGATCAAGAGGATAAATTATATGATAACCATATGCCATAGGTTCATGGATGTTGCAATGCGACTGTTCAACCTATTCGGACATCGGGCACCATTGCTAGATGGTCATATTGTTACAAAAATTGGCTTCTATACTACCAGCTTAGGATTTAAACCTATGGGGTCACATATAATAGAAGTTTCCACTTGATCTAATGGCTGATCAAGAGTCTTGATGGTTTGGGACTCTATGGTCAAGAGTCCAACTAGATAGGGACTCTATGATAAGGAGTTCCACTGGATTGAAACTTTACCTTCGTGGGTCACACTAGATTAAAACTCTGATATTATTGAAGAATTAATTAGCAATTAGTTTATTAATTAACTCAATTTGATTAAGCAATGAGGATTTGATCAAATCTAATTGAATTGGATTTGATTGGATTTGACTCAATTAGGTCATAAGATGACCTAATCGCTATGGAAGATTGGACTTTGATTTGATCAGAACCTAGACCTAATTAATTTTTAATTTGGTTAAGATTTTATTAAGTTGGATTAAGCCTAATTTGATTGGATTTATCCTAGTCTAATTTGGTTTGGATAAACTAGTTTGGACAAAACCTAATTGGACAAGTTCAAATTTGAATTTGAATTTCTTCCTGCACCTTGACTTTTTGACCCACGCTTTCTTCATGCACATTGTGAATATGCATGAGATTTTCCACACCCAATTGAGTTTCTACATCCCACCTTCTTTGACCTTTTGACCTAGTCCAAGGGTTGGAAAGTCGAATTTTGAATTCAACCTAAAGTGGTTGGAGGTTGGAACCACTCCAACCTCTCAATCTTATCCCTTCTTCATGCCCTCCTCACTTTGTCATACAATTTTTTTAGATTTTTTTAAAGTAGGTATGTAGAAGGAGAGTCCTTTTGCTTATCACCCATCTGAAGGTGGCAATTGGAAGTGGATAAGGATTCATTTAAATTTGAATTTGAATGAAAGGTTGAAACAAGTTCAACCTCCAAGCCTTATCCCCTTCCATGTGTTTTGACCATCTAAATGATGCCAATAAAAGGTGGAATTTTTTTGTGTGTGCATGAGTGAGAGAGAGAGTCTTTGTGAGATAAAATTCCAAAGAGAGGTGGTGCAAGTTTTGAGCATGGAAAATTCAAAAGAGAGAGAAAGGTTTTCATGTGCCTACTCATTCCTCTTATGCCACTTGTTCTTTTTTTCTTTCATTCAGTCATCCACTTTAGATAGGATCAAAGTGGAGTTTACATAGATAGGAGATTCCTACTATGAAAATTTATTTCATAGAAAAAATTGAAAGAGAGAGAGCATGAGAGCATTTTTGGGTGTGCAAAGCCCTAGGGTTTGGATTTAGGGATCAAGTGGAAAGATTGAGCGCTATGAGCGCACGATCACCACCAAACATTCCACACAACCTCATCTCCCCTCAAAGCTTATCATTGTTGCCCAACTATGCAACCCAAGAATTAAGTTTTTAAAATTTTATTGCTAATTTAAAGTTATTAAGATTGAATGATGATATACAAGTAGTGCGTGTGAAGCAATTCAGGTTAGATAAATATATAAAAGATTAGAAAGCAAGAATTTAATAAACTAAGAAAAGAAAGACAGCAAGCACACCATAACAATAAAGATTTATAGTGGTTCGGTGCTTTTCTTGTACCTACATCTACTCTCCAAGCTCCTACTTGAAAATTCAAAATCACAAAATGTATTCAACTAGAATACAACATTGGTACCTTCGATGCTAGCTATCCCAAGCTAGTAGACTTATTTCTCAGGTACAAACCAACCCTACATACTTCGATTTAAGACTCGGATCAACCTTTTCCAAGTTTTGGAACTCCTAAAACTTAAATCAAAATAATAAAGCAGAGTAGAAGAGTTAATGATAATTAAATATAAGTTTAGCTCCCTCAAAGAGCAAATAAAATCTTAAGAATGCTTTTCACAATAATAGAGGAAGATTTTCTAATTTTTCTCAAGATTGTTGGAGACTTGAATGAGCTCTTGAGAGATTGGTGAACTTGAAACAAAAGCTTCTTTGCTTGAAGATGACTTTTGTTTAGGGCTGAATTGAATGATAAAATCTCTTATATTTTTTTCATTTTTATAGCCTTTTAAATCTTTAATGAATGGAGGAGAGAATCCTGGGCAAGATTTGTAGCCATTGAAGATCTTAAAGAAAACATTAAAAGCTACCAAAATGGGATAAAACTATCTATTGTAGAAGATTTCTGTCATAAGGGTTGACCTTTAGCATAGGGGTCGACCTCGAGATCAACCTTTGAGATAGAATCCAGAAAATCAACTGTCCTATACTTTTGGCCTTTGGAACAACAGTGGTCGACCCTGGGGTCGACCCTTGATATAAAGATAGCATGCCAAATAGCCCATTTTAGCAGGAGACGACTTAGGGGTCGACCCTTTTTCTTCAAACTTGATTTTCTCCCAAAATATGTATCCAAAAATTATGGGACTACCTCCAAAGGATTAGAAATCTTCTATACTTGCTCTTAAGGCTCTCAGATCAAAATTTGATAAAATTATGAGTTTGTCCCTAAAATACAAAAAGTCTTTTTTCAAGTCAAATTTATTAGAAATCCTCTCAAATGCTTTGTAATCATCAAAATCAATTCTTGGAGCAACAATCTTCTTCTTTTTGATGATGATAAAATATTTGAGCATAAACAAAAAAATAAAGTATGTAGAAGCCTACATCACTTACTAGAATATCATATTTAGTTATTTGATAAATATTGCATAAAGAATAGTTTGAAGATTACTTATGGTTAGACATTCAAATTATTTGCAAAAGTGTTTGACTTACTTATTTTTTTTGTCAATTTTTGACATCATCAAGTAAAAACTCTACTCCTTAATTTATTCCATATGTTTTCCTATTAGAATAAGAGTTCAAAATAAAACTTTCAATTTGCTTATATATCACTTAGTATTTTCAGCATATTATAATGAAATTTTAGCCAATTCACAGAGGTTACATTTCACATTATTTAAATGACATCATCATATTTATATACATATATTTACATCCAAATGATTATCATTCTACACACAATAAATCATAACATCAAATCATCAAAACATATAAGTGGTAAAGATATCAAAAAGCATTCATGAGAGTTAGGCCATCAAAACATACAAAATTCATGGATACAACTATCTATGAGCCAAGCAGCCAATAGTACTAATGCCATAAGTTAGATCCAAAAAAAATATAACCAACCATGACTTGATCAAGAACTCATAGAAACAACTAAGAGATATTATATCATAACCTAATACAAAGATGACTAAACTAAATCTAGTAGAGATCATGGCTGGAAGCATCTGAATTAGATGAGGAATCAAAGATATGATGAGGTGTGTCAGGGTCAAATCTAGGAGCATGTCCTTGATCACGTCTGCCTAGGCCGTGGGTGGAGGTGCAGGCTCGAGCAGCTGGATGAGATGGCCCAAGAGCCCGAGAGAAAATGGGCTGAGCATGAAGAGCAATCCTAATAAAGTCTAAATGTCCCAGTGCTCTTGACATGGACTGCATGAGGGTGCCAATCTATGTAGATAGAGTGTCATTGGAGTCTCTAAACCCTCTCCTCAAGAAGTCAAAATCATCCTCTGGAACACTATAGAGTTTGGCTGCCTCAGCTATAAGATCTGATATCTCTGTAATATCCTCTCCCATCTAAGGATGAGCCAGATCCAAAACCTATCTCTGCAAATTCAAAACTCTACCTATCAACCTCAGAACACATCCCTCAAGGTCCTCAAGCCGTGCAATCTGAGCTATAAGCATCTAAAAAATGGTAGATATGTGTGGACTCATAGACTGATCAGAAGATGGAACAAAGTGAGAACTCTCCCCCTGAGTGGTATTGGCCATCTGCTGAGATAAAAGACCTGCAATCCTCTGAGATATGATATCAACGATCGACTAAATCAACTGGTCGGTAATCAGCTGAACCAACTGGTTAGTGATCATCCTGATCTAATCATCAGAGAATCTAACATCTGTGTCTCTACTCCTCGATGGTGCCACAGCTGCATCTCTCCTTACTGTATCTGAGGGACTAGCCTCGTGATCAGATACAAACTAAATGTTGGAAGATCCTCTATGATCACGAGGAGATGAAGATGGTCCCTCCTCCTTAGCTCTCTCCTCATCCTCAATCCCTTTTGACCAACCACCATCAGTTTTCGAAAAACCCATGCAATGCAGTATATGGCGGTTGATCGTATCAATGTGAGATAATCTGATGATTGCCTCTCCCTCAAAACTAACTCCAAACCTCTTAAACACTAATGAGAGAGCCATACCATATGAGAGATGTGCCTTAGACCTATTCCAGATCTTTCTCATCGTCTCTATCATCAAAATAGAGAGGTTAAAGGGAGTCTCTGTAATCACATGATACATGATTCATATGTCCCTACCAGATAATAAATTATGCCTACCACTCTTAGGGATAAATAACTTAGTAACCATGGTGTGTAGCACTCTCATTTCAGCAGAAAGAATCTTGGCCTCTAATTTATTTAAATTTTCTTCAAATTCTCTCCCCAAGATGGCTCTCAGTCCCTCTTCTTTATGGATAAGTTTTATTTTCTTGTAACCCTCACATGGTAATCTTAGAATTTCCCCCAAGTAAACTGGATCAAGAATAATCTTAATACCTTTAACAACAGATTTTACTATTTCATTGAAGTATCCCAAATTTAGGTAAAACTCTAACCAAATCCACATATGTAGCTTCTTTTAACTTACAAAAGAAATCCCATCCTTGCTTTCTAATTTTTAACATAAAGGAAAATCCTTCTTTCTCAAAGAAACCAAAATCTATATTCTTTCCTGGTTCAACATTTCTATCAGATAAAGGGACCTTACTTGGAGTGAGAGGAGACTGTGAAGCATGTCTGGAAGCAGAGGTTGGACCAGGAGAGGGCTTGGGTGCCGTTCTTTTTTGATGGGCTTCTTCCTCCAAGCAACGGACCGACTTTCTTCTTTGTGGCAATTTCATCTTGGGCACCATTCCATCCAATAGAAGCCTTAATCTCACTCAAGAGTATCAAGAAAAAGTGGAATGGAGAAGATTTGAGAAGAAAAGAAAGGGTTTTGAGAGAAATAGTCAAAGGATGGGTTTTAGGGCAAGGGTTTGCTAGATTCCTTCAATCCTCCTAAATAGAAAGAAAGTAGGAATAGATTTAGCTCCTTAAGGGATGATTTTGAGGAGGGGATTTAGGTAGGAAAGGGGATTTTGAGAGATTTGATCGATTGAGGTAGTGGAGAGGGAGAGAGCTTTTGTTCGGTTGAATGAAAGAACAAGGAAGAAGGCAATAAGTCGACCTCTTCAGTCAAAAAAAAATTTCAATTAAAAAGCCCCAAAAGGGTTAAGTGCAATAATGATTAGAATGCCCATGAGCCACCTTCTAGGTCAACCCATGGCATAGAAAAATCTGAAAAATGATGAAAAATTTCAAAAAAAAATCTAAGATTTTAAGGGTTGAAATTTCATTTCATGAGAATGATCAAGGAAGGTTAGATTTAAGCTTTTTGAGATAGAAAATTTGAGATATAGGCTCAAGATAAATATTAAGATGATTTTTGATAGAAATGAGTTTGAAATCATAAAGATATTTAGGCAAAGGATCAAGAATTCCTAATTCTCTCCTAATCTCACATAATTTATCTTTACTTAAGGTCTTAGTAAAAATATAAACTAATTATTTTTTAGTACAAACATAATCAGGAATTATGTCATTATTTTGAACACGCTCTCTTATTAAATGATGTCTTATTTCAATGTATTTTGACCTAGAGTATTGGATTGAATTCTTAGATAGATTTATGGCACTAATATTATCACATTTTATGAGAGTTTTATTTAGTTTGAGGCCAAAGTCCTCAAGTTATTGCTTAATCCACAAGATTTGTGCACAGCTACTTCCGACTGCAATATATTCGACCTCGGTCATAGATAATGCTATCGAATTTTGCTTCTTGCTAAATTAAGAGATTAAGTTAACTTCTAGAAATTGGCAAGTTTAACTAGTGCTTTTTCTATCTAATCTACATCCAGCAAAGTCTGCATCTGAATATCTAATTAAATCGATTGATGAATTCTTAGAGTACCATAAACCAATAGATTGAGTTCGTTTTAGATATTTAAATATTTTTTTATAGCATTTAAATATGATTCTTTTGGATTAGATTGAAATCATGCATATAAATAAACACTAAACATGATATTTGATCTACTAGCAGTTAAATACAATAATAAACCTATCATGCCTCTATAAACTTTTGTATCATTACTTTTACCTTCTTCATTTTTGTCAAGCTTATATGATAGACTCATGGGTGTACTAATGGCTTTGGAGCTCTCTATCCCAAATCTTTTATGTAGCTCTCTTGTGTACTTGTTTTGGATGATGAAGATCCCTTCCTTTGTTTGTTTGATTTGAAGTCCGAGGAAGAACATTAGTTCATCCATCATGCTCATCTCAAACTCCTCCTGCATGAGCTTAGCAAAATCTTGACATAAAATTTCATTAGTAGACCCAAATATAATGTCAGCAACATATATTTATTTTACCAAGATATCATCATGATCTCTTTTAATGAAAATGGTTGTATCTATATTTTCACTTGAAAATCTATTATTAAGCAAGAATTTACTTAATCTCTCATACCAAGCCCTAGGTGCTTGTTTTAAATCATATAATGCTTTGTTTAATTTGAAAATATGATTAGAAAAAGCATGATTTTTGATGCATGCTAATATATAGCTATGGCAAGTGCACCAATCGATCAAGTAATAAAGTAAATGAGTAGAGTATCATCCCTAGAGGATTGAAAAATAAGTACTAAAATTTTTTTTTCTATCCTTTATTTAGAAGACCGATTTATGAGAATAAAAAATTAAAGAATAAAATAAAGAAATTAAAAATTTTAAGAAAATAGAGAGAGTGAAATTATTAGGATTTTAAACTTAAGAGTAATGTATTACTAAGGCAATCAATTCACCAACTCAGTTAATACAATATTCAGGTTATTAGATTAATTTTATTTCATGTGACGGTGGAGTCTCCTAATTTATTCACTATCCATTGGTCTAGGCATAGCAAAACTATCAATATTTATTAATTACCTTTTGATCCAGGTGTAATTTAAATAAATATTAATGCATTAAGTTTTGTGAAATCCTCTAATTAAAATACACTGCATCCAAAGTACACTAAAATTTCTGCATGCAAATGAATTCTAATTTGATTCATAATACAAGGTATATAATCAAAAAGCAATAACATAGATATACTTGGTCCGTAACATCTATGTTCATCAGATCAATTAGAAGATGACCAGTAATCTAAAAGCATTAAGATCATATTTATATACTCCTCATGAATAAAATTTAAAATTAAAAATAAATTATACTAAATATTGCATCAAAAGAGTGGGTACACCTTAGCCTTAGTAAAAGAAAATTTAGTTTATGATAACAAGTTCAAAAATAATAAATAAAAAGCATAAAAATATTAGACTATTTAATTACTGAAATTAATTGTTCGTTGCTCTTAGTGTAGAGAACTTGGTGAAGAAGAAGAAGCTCCTTGATCACTATTCTGATTGTCGGAAGAAAAAATTAAAACCCCTTCCTTTTCTCTCAAAAATTTCTCTTCTCTTTCTACCTCTCTCCTCTCTTTCTCTTCTTTTTCTTTTTTTTTACTATCTCCTCTCTTTTTCTCTTTTTTTTTTCTTCGACAACAGCATACTTTTTATAGGCTAAGAGATGGATTTTCCATGGAAATCCCTTGAAAATTAGGTTTAAAACTCTTAAAACAACTCAAATTAGGATCCTAGATGATTCTAACCGTTGGATGTCGATCAAACGATCCAAAAATTGCTTAAAAATCCTTTAAAATATCCCAGATCAAGTCGAAATTCATGGCAGCCATTGGATCAATCGTTGGATTGAATCTGGGCCATCAGATCATGAACAGGAAAGCTTCTGATCTTTAGTTTTAAAGTTGGGATGAATCTCAGCCGTTGGATCTCGACCGGGAGCTATGGATGCCGTTCGTCAGCGCATGCATTTCGACCATCCGATCAAATCCCAGTGAAAGGTGTCCATCGGATCAGACAAAATTCCTAAATTACCCTCTATAGACCATGTGCAAGCTCGGTGTTGCATAGACCGCTGCATTCTTTAGCCAATCGGAGCGTGCTTCTTCATGTGAAATTTTCGAAATGCCCTAAAATCGATCTACCATGTATCGCAAAAAATACTGACATCAGCCTAGCGTCAGCACTGCATCAGTGGGTTGGTTTGCTGGTGCGGTCGAACTGGGCGGTTTGCTAAGCCAGTTTTTTTGAACCGATTTGAATAGGACCAACTTCTTTTTTTTTTTAAATTTAATTTTGGGCTCGTTTGAAGTCTGTTTTGCCTAAAATTTATTTCATCTAAATCAGAAAAATAAGATCTTCATATTGGTGGCCTTCTTTCCTATATAAGATTAATAAAAGTATCAATTTCTAAAGAAATAGATTAATTTATTTTGTAATTTAATACTTTTATTAGTATATTTTTATCACTTATCAATTTTCAAAATTGAAAGGTTATTCTACATAGACTTCTTCAGCAATATATCTATTTAGAAAAGTAATTTTAACATCCATTTAAAATAACTTGAAATTCATAAAGCATGCATAAGCGAGTAAAAGTCTAATTGCTTCTAATCTAGCAAGAGGTGTAAATGTCTCATCAAAATCAATTCTCTCTTCTTGATTATAATTTTTTGCAATAATCTTGCTTTATTCTTAATTATATTTTTATTTTTATTTAATTTATTTTTATATACCCATTTTATGCCAATTATTGGATGATTTTTAGATCTTGATACTAAGATTCATATATTATTTCTTTCAAATTGATTAAGTTCCTCTTGCATTGCATTTATCCAATTATAATCTTTTTTGGCTTCATCTATGATTTTAGATTCAAAATGAGAAATAAAAGCAAAATGATTATATGCATCTCTAAGTGAAGAGCGAGTTCTTACCCCATATGTAGGATCACTAATAATTAATTTTTTGGGATGATTGTGAACATACCTCCATTGTTTTGGAAGATTATTTATACCTTGAGGTTGTTCTCGTTGTCCTTCACTTTCATTTTCTTGCTTGTCTTCATGATCCTCTTCATTTTAAATTATTGAATCCTTTAGGATGATCTTCTTCATCTCTTCTATAAGGAGATCTGCATCATCAATACCCTCACTCTTTCTTGATGGAAGATCATTAGTCTCATCAAAGATAACATATATTGACTCCTCTACGATTAAAGTTCTTTTGTTAAAAACTTTAAAAGCTTTACTAGAGGAGGAATAACCAAGAAAAATAGCATCATTGGATTTTGCATCAAATTTACCTAGTTTTTTTTACCATTGTTCAAAATAAAACATCGACAACCAAAAAATAAAAATATACAATGTTAGATTTTCTATCTTTCCAAAGCTTATAAGATATTTTCTTTAAAATTGGTCTGATTAGAACATGGTTTAAGATGTAACATGCCGTATTAATTACTTTCATCCAAAAGTATCTTGGGAGCTTGCTTTCACATAGCATAGTATGGGCCATTTCTTCTAAAGTCTTATTTTTTATTTCTATCATCCTATTTTGTTAAGATATTCTAGGTGCTGAAAAATTATGACTAATTCATTTTTCATCATAAAATTCTTCAAAGTCTTAGTTTTTAAATTCGATTTCACGATCACTTTGAATGCTTTGAATTAAAAATTCTTTTTTATTTATAATTTTTTAATAAAACTTTGAGAAAAAAAGAAAAGTTTTATCTTTGTGTGCCAAAAGAAAAATCTATGTAAAACGTGAGTAGTCATCGATAATTGCAAAATCATAATGTTTTCCATCTAAGCTTGTTGTTCTTATAGGATCAACCAAATCCATGTGCAATAGTTTCAATGGCCTAGAAGTTGAAACAATGTTCTTAGATTTGAATGAAACTCTAGTTTGTTTACCTAGTTGCCATGCATCATAATTTTTTTTTTCAAAGTTTAATTTTGGTATACCAGTAACTAATTTCTTTTTGATAAGCTTTGAAAGTAAATGCACACTAATGTGTACAAGCCTATGGTGCCAAAGCCAACTAGTCTCATTAATTTTGACATTCATAGCTACTAGACATTGCATATTTATCATAGAAAGATCATTCAAATCTACCATATAAATATTACCATATCTATGTCCAACAAACTTAATGCCATTATCATTGGGACTAGTTACAATACATAATAAAGATTCAAAAATAACTTTATAACCCTTGTCACAAAGTTGACTAATGCTTAAGAGATTGTGTTTTAAACCATCTACTAATAAAATATTTTTAATATAGTTGAAGAGAGTGATACCAATGTTACCTATACCAATAATCTTTTCTTTGTCATTATCTCCAAAGGTAATCATTTCTCCACTTTTAGCATCAAGCGTGATGAATTGAAATTCATCATCGGTCATGTATCTTGAGCATCTGCTATCAAGATACCATCTTCAATTTTCTTCTTTAGATGCAAGAACACACCTTCATACAAAATCAAGTCCTTACTCTAGGTACCCAAATTTTCTTGGATCCTTTAAGGTTAGTCATAATGATTTCTTTTGTAACCCTTATTTTTTTATATTTAAATTATTAGAAAAACATGTAAAAGATTTGTGTCCTAGTTTACCATATTTAAAGTAAGTAATATTTAAAAATCTTTTGCTTTATGAATCTACAAAAATATTTTTCAAAAATTTTTATTTTCGTAGGGGGTTATAGTTTAAACCGGCCTTATTATAAATAGCCTTTTGATTTTCAAGAATCATATGAAGTTTATTTAAATTTAAAATAAAATTTTAACTATCAATTTTACCTTATCGATTTTATTTTTCAAATTTAGGTTCTCTTGAGTTAAGACTAGTTTTTTACTTAAGATAATTTTTTTTTCTTTTAGCAAGACTTGATTCTTAAATTTTAGTTCTTTGTTTTTAGTTTCTAATTTTTTTAAATCATCTACTAAATTATAGAAGACTTCTTGAAGTATTTTGAATGTAAATTTATTTGAGATTTTAGTATTTACCTCATTTTCATATGCCATAAGGCACAGGTTGGCTTGTTCATGAGCTTCTTCCTCTTCGAAACTTGAGTCATCACTGTCACTCCATGTTGCTACTATAGCTTTTTTCTTATATTTCTTAAAAATCTTTTCAAGTTGAGGACATTCAGACCTAAAGTGCCCTGACTTCTTACATTCATAGCAAATAAGGGGCTGCTCCTTATCCTTTTTCTTGCTATTCTCTCCTTTGGTAGGTAGCCTCTTCCTCATCCCTTATTTTTTCTTCAAAAATCTCTTGAACTTTTTTATGATGAGGGCTATTTCTTCATCTTGTTCTTCATCTTCCATCTCGTCAGATTTCTCATCTTATTAAGTGGTGGATTTAAGGGCTATTGTCTTCTTTTTCTTGATATCTTCTTCTTGATGTTGTTTAATGCTTAGCTCGTGTGTCATTAGTGATCTTAGAAGCTCCTTCAAGAGTAAAATATTTAGATCTTTGGCTTCTTAGATTGTAGTTACTTTAGCCTCCCATGTCCTTAGCAAAGATCTAAGAATCTTTCTCATAAGATCACTATTAGAATAAGACTTACCAAGACTTTTAAGATCATTTATAATGTCTGTAAATCTAGTAAATATTTTAGTTATTGACTCGTCATATTTTATTTTGAAAAGTTTATATTTGTGCACAAGCGTATTAATTTTTGACTCTTTAACTTGATTAGTGCCTTCATGAGTTACTTCTAACCTATCCTATATTTTTTTAACTGACATACATGTTGAAATGCGATTAAATTTATTAGCATCTAAAGCATAATATAAAACATTCATGGCTCTTGCATTGAGTTGAGCCATTTTCTTATCAACATCATCTCATTCTTTTTTGGGTTTGGTTGATTCCACACCATCAATTATCTTAGTAGATGTGTGTGGTCGATTAACTATGATACTCTACATATCATAGTCAAGTACTTGTATGAATATTCTTATTCGAGCTTTTCAATAGATATAGTTTGACCTATCAAAAAGTGGAGGTCAGTTTGTGGACTACCCCTCGACTAGAGAAATACTAACTTGGGTTGCCATAGATCTTTGACTCTTTAATGGTTAAATCAAAGTGGGACTAGAGCACCAAACTTTGATACCACTTGTTGCCCAGCTATGCAACCTAAAGAGGGGGGGTGAATTAGATTTTTAAAATTTTATTACTAATTTAAAGTTATCAAGATTGAATGATGATATGCAAGTAGTGTGTGTGAAGCAATATAGGTTAGATAAATATATAAAAGATTAGAAAGCAAGAATTTAATAAACTAAGAAAAGAAAGATAGTAATCACACCATAAATAATAAAGATTTATAGTGGTTTAGTGCTTTTCTTGCATCTGCATCCACTCCCTAAGCTCCTACTTGAAAATTCAAAATCACTAAACGTATTCAACTAGAATACAATATCGGTACCTCTAACCCTAGCTATCCCAAGCTAGCATACTTATTTTTTGGGTACAAGCCAATCTTACACACTCCGATTTAAGGCTTGGATCAATCTTTTCTAAGTTTTGAAACTCTCAAAACTTAAATCAAAATAATAAAGTAGAGTATAAGAGTTAATGATAATCAAATATAATTTTAGCTTTCTTAATAAGAAAATAAAATCTTAAGAATGCTTTTCACAATAATGGAGGAAGCTTTTCTAATTTTTCTCAAGATTGTTGGAGACTTGAATGAGCTCTTGAGAGGTTGGTGAACTTGAAACAAAAGCTTCTTTGCTTAAAGATGACTTTTGCTTAGGACTGAATTGAATGATGAAATCTCTTATGTTTTCTCTTTTTTTATAGCCTTTTAAATCTTCAATGGATAGAGGAGAGAATCTTGGGTAAGATTTGTAGCCATTGGAGATCTTAAAGAATGCATTAAAAGCTGCCAAAATAGAATAAAACTAGCAATTAGAGAAGATTTTCGTCATAAGGGTCGACTCATGGGTTGACCTATGGTACAAGGGTCAACCTCGAGGTCGACCTCTGAGATAGAATTCAGAAAATTGACTATTCTATATTTTTAGGCTTCAAAACAGCAGAGGTCGACCCCGGGGTCGACTCTTGGCATAGAAACAGTGTGCCAAATAGCCCGTTTTAGTAGGAGACAACCTAGGGGTCGACCCTTTTGCTTCAAACTTGATTTTCTTCCAAAATATGTGTCCAAAAATTATGAGACTACCTCCAAAGGATCAAAAATCTTCTATACTTACTCTTGAGGCTCTTAAATCAAAACTTGATAAAATTATGATTTTGCTCCTAAAATATAAAATATCTTTTTTTAAGCCAAATTCATTTGTAATCCTCTCAAATACTTTATAATCATCAAAATCAATTCTTGGAGCAACAATCATTTAGTCTTCTAGAGTATTTGAGAGATCGAAAAAAGGTGGTCAATTGGATCGATCAAGATCGATTATCGAAGGCTCTAGTAAGGAGTTAACACTCCAATGGAGCTGGTCAGGACCATGAGCTTTATGTGGACTGATCGTAGAGGTCAGACGACTATGCGACTATATCATAATGTGAGGAGGCTTCTTCTAGCAATTTTGGATTATGAAGATCGACTGTCTATGCTCAGGTATCGTGGTCTCAACATGAGTAGATTAGTAGATGTGATTTACTAATCTTATGCATTTAATTTTCTATTACATATAAGCATGTCTAGATCCTAGTATAGAATTTTTGATATGATCTTTGTATGTGTAAAATTAATATTAGATTAATTTTAGCTTTTGCTATACTTATTTTTAAAAAAAAATTTAAAAATCAAGCTTAGAATTCTATACAGTTTCTATCAGTGGTATCAGAGCAAGGATTGCTTGACATATTTTATATGTTAACTAAAAAAATTAAATACTAGCATATATGATCTGTTTGATCTAGATAACTTAGTAATCGAGGGTGAATGAGCCACTAAGCCATCTGATTATAAGGGATAAGTATGGTTTAAAGGCCATCTCCCCTTATTCGATGGGGATCTCTTATGGCGGTAAGGATGCCACCGTGAACTCATTCATTAAGATGAATAGTGAAAGAATTTTTTTTATTTAAATTATTTTAATATAAAAATTAAATATGAATAAGTTTAGATTCGATTTAAAAGGTGATTCATGGTTTAATTTTTATTATGCTTTATTTTTTATTATGAAATGAGCAATATGTTGCTATTTATGAAATGAGCTGATCCATTTGCAAAATGAGTCAACTCATTTATTGAATAGAAAATAGAGAAAACCTTTCAAAATTTAGAAATTATTTTTAAAATGCCAAATGCCAACCCATCAGCTCAAAAACTTAATTAAAAGAATTAAGTTTTATCTAGTAGATTCTAGTATTATAAATTAAAGATCCTAAGACAAAAGCATAAGACTATGGGTTATAGAGTTAGATGACTTAGGTTTATTAATAGGATTAGACCTAAGATTAGTTGAAGAATGAACTTAACTAGATTAATTGATCAAATCTAACCAAATGTTGAATTAGATTAGGTCAAGGACACTCTAGATTCTAGTTCAATAGTTGTAGTTAGACAAGTCCATGTCTTTAATAAGGACCATGATGGACTTGGTTCATAGCTAAGCGGTCCAGCTTGAAATTATTAGGTTGATTAGATTGAACCTAATTAATCGATTGGTATCTAAGATAAATTTGGCAACCTAAACCAGTATTTTTTTAATTAGGAGCTACTTGCACTAATTCGATCTTTGACGAGTTAATGACATATCCCTTCTACTGATCTCACTTACCTAGCCGACATGGTCAATTAGGATTTGATTAAATCACTTGATGATTCGAGCTGATCCATATCATTAGGAATTAGTTTGACTAATTTCAATTAGTAAGATTAATTTAGGAGCCCATGGACCAAAATTGATCCTAGTCCTCATCTATTGACTTGGTGAAGTCAATGGGAGGATTCGATTTAGTGAAGTCAGTGGGAGTAATTTGGTCCGTGTATTTTCTATTCTTAAATCACATGTAACCTAAATCTTCTAAATTATTAGATCCTTAAAAATGATAAAGTTATGGGGATAACTAAATCATAGCCTCCTATTAAGGTGAATGGTAATGAGTCCAATTTTTTAGGTAGATATTGGAGGTGCCTTACACCTAGCATTCATTTGGATATTGAAATTACTATCCATCAAATGATGATTAGGGTGCACTCTCTGATTAGGATATTGAAATTACTATCCATCAAATGATGATCAGGTTGGCCAGAGCTTTCCTCAAGCTTGGTCTTCGTTCATCTAATACACTAAACTCAATCATGTTAATGATTGGACCTAACCAGATCTTTTCAGTGGAGGCCATAGCTACTAAATTGGCTTCTAGGAAAAAAATCAAATTACTAGAAATTATTTAGAGAAATAATTGGTTGTTAACCTACCTATAGATGAACATAGCTTAGTCAGAGCTTTCCTCAAGTTTGTTTGTAATCTATGTTGATTCTAGTACCCACTAAGGAGTTAGTGTAATTCATCGAATTGGAGGTAGAGGCTACCAATTTGTAAAAATAGTAGGAGAACCTTTAGACTAAAATCTAAGTCTTTAGGATTAAATAATTCAAGTACTAATATGGTCTTGTGTTTTTCTTTTAGATAAATAGAATGGCTAGTGTTAGTTCGCTCTATTTATTATTGGATAGTGACAAGCTTATAGGACCTGATTTCAAGAAGTCTAATGTTGACCCTAATCAGACAAATCTGAAGAGAAATGGTCCTCTTGACTTGAATAGACTGAATAGAAGAAATCAGTAAGAAATTGCTGATCAAGACTGTTATATGATAACACCTTGTAATTTCTCTATTTGCGATACTTCTACCTGGGTATTAGATACTGGGAGTCGAGTTTACATATGCAATTTATTGCATGAACTTCAAATTAATAGAAAGTTTGAGAATGACGATAGATTCTTGAATATTAGGGATGGAAGGAATGTTCCGATTTAAGCATTGAAAACTCTTGAGCTTGTTTTTAAAACTAATAATGTTGTTTTAAGTGACTATTACTATTATCCATCTTTTATGATGAACATAATATCTATTGGACTTTTAGCCTAAGATGGTTATTATTTATTAATAATAAAAAATTATTATGATATTATTATGAATGATGTTATAATAATGCAAGGATAATTAAAAAATTATTTTTATGTATTATCATGGCCTATTAGTGTAATGTACAAATCAAATAAATGTTCAAAACTAGATAATGTCATCGATGCCTATCTTTAGCACTATAGGCTCAGTCATACAAATAAGAATAGGATTAATAGGTTAGTCAAGGAGCATATCCTTGATATCGATAATTGTGAATCATTGACTATCTGTGAGTTCTGTCTTTTTGGTAAGATGACCAAATCATCTTTTATTAGAAAGGATGAACAGGCCACTAAACTTCTGGATCTAGTACATACTGATGTATGTGGATCTGTGAACATATATGCTAGAGGTAGGTACTACTACTTTATTACATTTACTAATAACCTATTTAGGTATGGGTACATCTATCTTATGTAAAGTAAATCTGATTCATTTGAAATGTTCAAATGATATTGCAATAAGGTAGAAAAATAACTTGAGAAGAGTATTAAAATTCTTTGGTCTGACCAAGAAGGTGATACCTTTCTAATGAGTTTTTGACATATCTAGGAGAGAATGGGATTCTCTTATAATGGATTCCTCCTAGAACACCACAGCATAATGGTATATCTGAAAGGAGAAATCGGATCCTATTAGATATGGTTCGGTCCATGATGGGGTTTGTAAGTCTACCAATTTCTTTTTGGGATTATGCACTTGAGATTGCTTGTTATATTTTGAATAATGTTTCGAGCAAATCTGTTGCAAAAACTCCATATGAGATATGGACTGGGCATAGGCTGATGCTCTCTCACCTTAGGGTTTGGGGATATCCAGCTTATGTAAAAAAATTATAGGTAGAAAAGCTTGGACACAAGTTTGATAAATGCTTATTCATAGGGTATCCTAAGAAAACTAAGGGATATTACTTCTGATGAAAAACATGTAGGATTTCATACTTGAATTTCAAATTTTTTTCAAAATAAATTAAAGCAGAAGATGTAGATTAAATAATTTAATCTATAAAAGCATGTAATCTAATTACTAAACCCTATATCTAGGATCTATAACATGTCATAATGTATACATAAATTTGAAAATAAATTAAGTAAGGTTGGTATTGATTAAATCAATACGTAGATCTAGAATAATTTTAGATCAAACCCTAGATTGCATCTGGATCAAGAAGAGATCAAATCTCTTACCTTCGTGCGGTTCAAGAACTTCATGGTTGATTCCATTATATACCTTTATTGCTCAAAGCCACACATGTGTCCGACCTCTATAGGTAATCCACACGAAGCTGCAAACATAGATTAGAGGTTCGTTGAACAAAAATTCACTCGAAGTACTAGCTTCTAGCAGATCCCTCTTGATGGTTAATCTAAAAATATTCTTTGGATCTCTTGGACACTCCAAGAGATTAAGAATAAGAGAAGGAATAAGGGAGAAATTCAATTCTTAGATCTTTCAAAAATCAAAAAATAAAATACAAGAAAAAACATCCTAAGAGAAGATAGATCTTCTCTTTTAAAACATCAATGATTGATGTTTTGAAAACATCTCTATATTAGGACAAGAGGAGACCTTCTCCTCTAGATTTTTTTCATGCTTCTAGATATAATATTCTCTAATTTTTCTCATAGAAAAATCTCATAAATGAATAGAGAAGAAGGATTCTCAAGAAAACCCTAAGAGAAGATATTTCTTCTTTTCTTCTTCTCTTATCAGGACATGATCAGATCATGTCCAAAAAGGACCACTATGACCCAACATCTTGGAGCACTCATCCTCCATTCCCTCCCCCTCTCTCTCTCTTAGATTTTTATCACATAAAAATACATAAAGAAATAAGAAGGAAAAACTTAAAAGAAAAAAACCAAGAGAAGACAATCTTCTCTTACCTTTGTCCCTTCAAGACATCAACATTTGATGTCCTAAAGAAAGGGTCTTCTCCAAGATAATTGGCACACCAAACCTCCAAACTTTCAGCCTCTTTTCTTTAGGTTTTTTTGATGGAATCCAGATATTTTTGATGCCATCTCCTATCTTAAAGGAGGCACCACAAAAATAGGGGAAGACTAGGTCAAAAGACCTAGTGAAATGTGGAAGTTAGGGGGCGTCCAACTCTTGGACGTTCCTCCTATTTTTTTTTGTGTGAGAACAAAGAACTCACACACAAAAGAAAGAAAGAAAATGGTGCATGTAATAATGGGAGGCATGCAGAAAAATTGGCACAAAGATGGAAAGAGTTTTAGAGATCATGGACTCTACCAAATAGAGTCCAAATCAAAATAGATTTCTAAATTTGAACAAGTCAAATTTTATTTCAAAAACACCAGTTATTATTGGCATGGGAAATCTAATATTAGCATGGAAAAACTCTCATAAAAATATGAAAGCAAATATGTGGGCGTGGGCTCTCTTAGGTAGCGCAAGGGAGAAGATGGAATCCTAGTCTAACTAGAATTCTCTTATACACTAAGTCAAACCTAATAAAATTCTTTTCTAATTAGATTTGAGTCAACCTATTTAATAGACAATTCTAATCTAATTAGAAGCCTCTGTTAGATTTAAATTATATTTAAATATAATTTAATTTTTAATTAACTTAAAAATTAGGTGCATTCAAGTCTTAGTCTAACAAGAACTTATTCTTTCTTGCAATTGGCTTATCTAATAAATCAATTAGATTTAATCCAATTAAGTCCAAACTAATTCTAATTGAATCTAATTTAATTAGACTTAATCTCAGCTCGATAGCTCAATCAAATTGAGCCAATTTGTAATTCAATTGCTAATCAATCCTCCTACAATACTTGCATTAGATCAAACATCAATTGTATTGATTGTTTGACCTTAGAATGATCCTCAATCATCAATTAACCATCTGATCAGATTACAACCTCTCATGTGTGTGATATCATAGGTTCGAACCTAAGTTGGTAGCATAGGAACCAATTCTTATACCAATCAAAATGACCATCTAGCAATGGTACCCGACGTCCGAATATATCGAATGTATACAAAATAATATTCTTAGAATCCCGGCCTATGGTTACCGTATAATTCATTCCTTTGACCAATAATGCTCAAAATGAATTCAAGTAAGCTATTAACACTCGTATAAGTTATCTCTATTGTGTTTCAAAATTTTGCAAATCTCGTGACTCCTCACAAGGATTACTTAGGCTTAGATTTTGCTAAATTAAAACACAGCCAGCCATTCTCTTCCTGAAGTTAATCAAAAGTGGTCAATTTCATCTTGACTTACACATCAACTTCATATGTACTTGACTATACCCAAAAATCTTCTGAACATATATTAAAAATACAGATAGTCCGACACCAAAGTATAGTGAGTTGCTTGTAAGTCACCATGGTGATCTCAGGTCAGAGGAACACTTATATCCATTGGCCTTAGCTAGCTATTCTTGATAGTAGAGTACTACATTGATTACATTCAGTGTAGATGTACTTCTATATCTCACCTAAATACCATACCAGTGTCTCCACACCACTTGGTTATGAGGATAACCAATACATATAGTATATAGTGATCTACACTTGATAAGTTATCGTTCTTGTTAATAACTTATTATTTGATTGTGAATAATTTAAGAACCATCCGATAAATTCTTCTTTATCAATTGATTGTGGTTCTAAGGGCTTCATCATAATTTAGGAGTACATTTAAGAAAGATAGAACTTTTATAATGAACCAGCTAAATAATTATTATTATTAGATAATTCGTATATAGGTTTCAATCATCTATAACTTAGATAATTGACTTTAGGACATATTTTTCAATAACTTCCACTTAGACTAAAGCTAATTAGAATGATATCAAATATCCTATTTTCTACTTGAGATCGTAGAACTCCTTAATTTCGAAGCCTTAGCAAATGGGTCGGTCAAGTTCTCCTTTTCCATCAATCTTCTAATGGTCGACATCACCTAGATCTAATATCTAAGGTTAAAATGATGGAGAATATGTTGTTCCTTTGGTTCTTTAGCCTAAGCTTTGGCTCCGGTGCTATGATAGGATCGGACCATTAGTGGAGGATGCCACTCCCAATCTGCTAATGAATCTCAGCAACTACACAACTTACATAGCACCATCATATGCTATGATGTACTCTACATCACTAATTGAATAGGCTACTATATCCTGCTTGGAATGTTTCCAGCAGATTGCTCCTGCAATTAGGATATGACCCAACACTAAAAATTAGAATTAAAATATTCATAAGTTTTAAGTCAGTATCTTTATATTTGAATCACTAGATCTTAGTATTTCTCAAATATTTGAGAATTGTCTATACAATCTTCCAATGATTCTGACTTGGATCAGACTGGTATCTACTTACTATCCTTAGTGAATATACTATATCTGATCTTTGCACATGGAGAAATTAGATGACAGCCAAATCTTTATTCCTTGCAATGTTGGAATGTGTTGCCCAGATAGACAACCCAAGAGGGGGGGGGGTTGAATTGGGTTTTCAAAAATTTAAAGTAAATATGTTCGATGATAAATAATTAAATCCTAAGTGAATCAAATATGAGAGCAAATAGAAGACACAATCAAGAACACATACACAAACAAGAGAATTTTATAGTGGTTTAGTGCTCTCCCAGTACCTACGTCCATTTTCCAAGCAAACTATTGCCTAGATGAACAACCCAAGAGGGGGGGTGAATTAGATTTTGAAAAATTTAAATAGATATGTGTAGTGATTAAAGATTAAATCCTGACTAAATCAAATGTGAGAGCAAATAGAGGACAAGCTAGAGCACACATACAAGCAAGAGAATTTTATAGTGGTTTGGTGCACTCCCAGCACCTACGTCCACTCCCCAAGTAAGCTCTTGAGAATTTCACTATAATTCCTTAAGATTACAATCAGATAGTTTTTTCGGGCTCACTATCCAATAATCCAATTGGTTTTCTCCTAGGTTCACCAATCATAACCCTTATAAGAATCAAATAAATTAATCTGAATAAACAAAAGGGAAGAAAAATACTAAAATTCAAGTTTCAGCCCCTACTGAAACCAAATATACGAAAAGGAGAAAGAAAATATTTCAACTCAAAAAGCCCCTTTGAATGAGCAGAAGAGTTATCCTTGTAGTTTGTTGAAAGCCTCTTTGAATCCATGGAGTTAATACACTTGAGGATTTTTCAATGCTTGAGAGAACAGATTGATTGAAGATAGAGATTTTTGTTCAAGAATAGATCATGTTTTTCTTTTCTTTTATTTTTCTTAGATTGATAATGAATAAGCCTTCTTCCATTTATATCTACAGTATTCCCTCTCTTCTGATGATGATTGGAGCTCGAAAAAAGCAAATTCCAAATGTTGGAGAGCAGCAATTAGCCATTAGAGTCAAAAAAATCTGATCTAGAACATCCCATCAAAAAGTTATCGTCGAGTCTCGAGATCTTTCAATTTATCTTGAGATGTCTCATCAAGTTACGGGACCTCTCAATTTGAACAGGAGTGCTCTCGCCTTCAGTCTCACAAAAAATTATCTTTCTAGAAAAGATGGCTCGTCTGAGACCGAGACCTCTCGATTCTGAATGAGACATCTCGTGGGGACTGCAAGACCTCTCAAGAATCTTGCAAGACCTCTTGCTCTCAGGGCATAGAAACTAGGTTTCTATCAATTGAGATCAAGAGCTCTCGAGATTCTATCGAGATCTCTCAAAATCGTGCCAGAATAGCTATTGGGGCATACCAGTCCACTCGAGAGCTCTCAAAAAAATTTCGAGACATCTTGAAGACTACTCCAAGATGATTTTGAGAGAATTTTCACTCCGTACAAAGAGATTTGAATTTTGATTAATTTTCACTTAATATCTTTCTTATTTTATTCAAAGAGCTCTATTTCTTCTAATATTGAAATACTTAAAATAAAATATATTAGTAATCATTTGCTTTAATGTTTGGTCATCATCAAAATCACTTAGGGGGTTCAATAATCTTCTCTTTTTTGATGGTGACAAAATATTAAGCAATCCATAAAATGATTATAAGAAATATGAATGTCATGAATTAATGAATGCAAAGTTTTTGTGCTGAAGCTCTCCCTTAATGTATGCTCTCATGAAATAAATAAAATTTGAATAATCATTCTCTCCCTTAATATATGCTCTTATGAAATGAATAAGATTTGCATTTGATTAATTCAAATAATTCATTTTTTAAAAAGTCTTCTTTTTTGTATTTTAGTTTGAATTGATTATATATTTGCATATTTTTTCTTAATATTTCTTCCCTATTTTATCATCATCAAAATCACAATAATGAAAGGATCATAAAAAAGATAAAGAAGGCAAGAATATAAAGAGGATCGATTCCATTTCAAGATTTAATACTACATAGTTAGAGGTGTATGTTGGTTTACAAAAAATGAATCTCATACCAACATACCTAAATCAAAAGTTAAAACAAAAGAAAAACTAGACCTGGTCCTCATCAGAGAGGAACTTGATGATGGGTTCAGATGAAGATTTGGATCTAGTTGAGGACAAGTGAGGAGCAGGTCTAGGAGATGGTGATGGTCTAGAAGAAGATGATGGTCTAGAAGAAGAAGTTTGATTCAAAATCTATCGTAGAGTGGAAATGAGGACTTCAGCTATGGTGCACTGAACAATGATATTCTTTTCAAGTCTCTGCGCAATCCTGGCATTATTGGATAGGAGTAGTTCAATTTGAGCTGATATTTCATGCCGCTCCTCCAAAACTTCTAACCTTTGAGATAGTCCACTGATTTATTGAGTAAGTATTTCTATTTGACCCTCAGTGGATATCTTTTGCTCTTCAATGCTTACTAAAAGTCGATGCCTCACACTGGATAGTATATCCATAAACCTTTTAGATACTTTCTAAACCACTTCTTCTACCATCCTTTCAACTAATAGATCTTGATCAAAAGTTGGGGGAGGAGTTGGAGCAGGATAAGGAGGCACCTGAGGAGAGTGTGGAGATCCTAGTGTAGTGAAGGAGGGTCCAGTAGATGGTGATGGTGGAGAGGGTGTAGATCTGTGTTCTTCAGGCTTGATTGTAGCACATTCATCTGCTCTCACCCATTTATCATCCTTCTTTACAAATTTCATCTGATTTAAAGTTCCCTCATTGATGTAGTTCATGTGAGCTAGCTTTTTGAAATCCTCACCTTCTAGATCAACTTGAAAGTTCTTGAAGATTAAGGTGAAGATCATTCCATAGGATAGACATGTCTTGCTCTTGCTGGCTGTATCTTTCAATTGTTGTAGCATGAGAGAGGGAAAGCTAATGGGAGTTCCAGTCACCATAAAGAATATGACTTCAAGTTCTCTTTTTCTAACCCAATCATGTCTTCCAACTTTAGAAAAAATAATATGACTGACAAAGAATAGCAGTAATCTCATTTCGACCGAAAGAAGATGTGAAATAAGTTGAAGATTTTCATCGACCTCTTCCCTTTCTAAGACACACTTAAGGGCTTTAGTTTTATCAAATAAGTTTAGGTTACTGATCCCAGCCCTAGGCATTTTAAGGAGCTACTATATTTTTCTCTCGTCTAAAGAAATATGCACTCCTTTCACAACAGATTCCACCTTTGACCCATGCTCAAAACTAATGTAGTAAAAAAATTTTCTTATTAAGTTTGGATAAACGTTTACCTCTAGGGTACAGAGTTTTTCCCAATCTTGCTGTCGGATCCAGGACCCAATATGAAAGTGCTCCCGATCAAGATAAGCAATGTCTACACAGTAGCCTGTTGGAACTGTTCTAGTAGCAACGAAAAGCCAGGCACAAGATGATGAAGTAGATGGAGATGATTAAGCCATGTCACACCATCATTTAGCCCTAACTTCAGTCGATGGTATGACGGAGGGTCTTTGAGTCGTGAGCGGTCTCTTCTTTAGAGCCAAGGTTTGGAGGGAATGGATAAGAGAGGGTGATTTGAAGGATTTTTGAGGAAAGGAGGAGAGTTTTGGAGAGAATGAAGGAGAGGTCTCGGACGAGTGGAATGAAAGAATGGAATAGGGGACCTCTTATAGACCAATTTAAAAAGAGGGCCTACACGAATCGAGAGCTCTCATCTTAATGACGACAACACATCTCAAAAACTTTGAGAGCTCTCATGTTTAGCACAAGAGTCCTCGAAATCCAGCCGAGAGGTCTCATAAAAAACTCGAGACTTCTCGAGCATAGGAGAAAAAATTAGAATATAGGAGGAATTTCAAGCCAATTTTTCTTGAATTTTTAGGATGGAAAAAGGGGTGTTAGGAATGATGGAAGGAGGTCAAAAATGATCCAATAAATTTAAGATTAAGCATTATTAAAGAGGATCACAAATACCAAGTTCATCCTAGATTTTTGAGAATCTATCTTCATTTAGAGGTTCTATAAAAATGTCAGCTAGTTTATTTTTAGTTGTGACAAATTCAAGCACCATGTTATTATTTTGTACATGATCTCTAATGAAGTGATGTCTAATTTCAATGTGTTTAGTTCTTGAATGTTGAATGAGATTTTTTGTCAGGTTTATGGCACTAGTGTTGTCACATCTAATAGGAATTTTGTTTCGCTTAATTTCAAAGTCTTCGAGTTGTTGCTTGATCCAAAATATTTGAGCACAGCAACTCCCCACAGCAACATATTCGGCCTCAGTCATTGATAGTGTTACAGAATTTTATTTTTTGTTATACCAAGAGATCAAGTTCAACCCTAAAAATTGATAAGTGTTACTGGTACTCTTTCTATTAATTCTACATCCTCCATAGTCTGCATCGGTGTGTCCAATCAATTCAATAGAGGATTGTTTTGAGTACCACAGTCCTAAGTTATGTGTGTAAATTGAATATCTAAAAATTCTCTTAACAGCTAGCAAGTGTGATTTTTTAGGGTTAGATTGAAATCTTGCATACATGCATACACTAAACAGTATATTAGGTCTACTTGCAGTTAAATAAAGTAGGGATCCTATCATACCTCTATAGAGCTTTTCATTCACATTCTTACCATTCTCGTCTTTGTTAAGTTTACATGAGGGGCTCATGGGAGTGCCAATTTCTTTTCCATTTTTCATGCCAAACTTCTTTAGCATCTTCTTGATGTACTTTGCTTGACTGATGAAGATGCCTTCCTTTGATTGTTTGATTTATAATCCAAAGAAGAAGTTCAGCTCCCCCATCATGCTCATTTTGAATTCGTCCTACATCAACTTAGCAAACTCTTGACAAAGAATTTCATTAGTAGCTCCGAATATAATGTTATCCACATATATTTGAACCACAAAAAGGTCATTATTTTTCTTTCTTAAAAATAGAGTGGTGTTAACACTTCCTCTAATAAAATTATTATATAGTAAAAATTTGCTCAATCTTTCATACCATGCTCTAGGTGCTTGCTTAAGTCCATAAAAAGCTTTGTTTAATTTATACACATGGTTGGAAAGTGAGTAATTTTCAAAACTAGGAGGTTGTTCTACAAAAACTTCTTCAGCAATATAACCATTCAAAAAGACACTTTTCATATGCATTTGAAATAGTTTAAAATTCGTGTAACAAGCAAAAGTAACTAACAATCTAATTACCTCTAATTTTGCTATAGGTGCATATGTTTCATCAAAGTCAATTTCTTCTTTTTGATTATATCCCTTAGCAACTAGTTTAGCTTTATTTCTTACAACATTAGCATGTTCATCTAATTTATTCCTAAATTCCCATTGTGTGCCGATTATTAGATGGTCATTGGGTCCGTTTACAAGAGTTCATACATTATTTCTTTCAAATTGGTTTAGTTCATCTTGCATGGCTAGCATCCAATTAAAATCTTATTCAGCTTCTTCTATATTTTTAGGTTCTATTTGAGAAACAAATGCAAGGTAATCAAATGTATCCTTAAAAGAGGATCAAGTTCTTATCCCTTGTGAAGGATCATCCAATATCAATTTTTTTGGGTGATTATGTGCATACCTCCACTCTTTGGGTAGATCTCTATGATCATCGGTTGCTTCATTCTCACCATCATGGATTTGCTCCAAGATTGTTGTAGATTTATCTTTGTCTTGAACGTTATTGTCCTTCAAGTTTAGGTCCTTCATTCCATCTTCAAGAATTCTTGTATCATTATCAAAAATATCTTTCTTTCTTGAAGATTGGTTGTTAGCTTCATAAAAAATGATATGAATAGATTCTTCAACAACCAAAGAGTATTTATTGAAAACTCTATATACTTTACTAGATGTAAAATATCAGAGGAATATACCCTCATTTGCCTTATCATCGAATTTATCTAGATTATCTTTACCATTATTATGAATAAAATATTTGCAACCAAAAATATGAAAATAATTAATGTTAGATCTTTTTTCTTTCCAAAGCTCATTAGGGGTTTTCTTTAAAATTGGTCAAATAAAACTCTATTTAGGATGGAACATATTGTGTTAATGGCTTCAGCCCAAAAATATTTAGGTAGATTCCTTTCACATAATATGGTACGAGCCATATCAACTAAGGTTCTATTCTTCCTTTCAACAACTCTATTTTATTGAGAGATTCTTGGTGCAAAAAAATTATATTCAATGCTATGTTCATTGCAAAATTCTTTAAAGTATTTATTTTTAAATTCGGTGCTATGATCACTATGGATACATACCACAATAGAGTTCTTTTCATTTGTAATTTCCTTATAAAACTTTGAAAATATTGAAAATGCTTCATCTTTGTGAGCTAAAAATAAAATCCAAGTGAAACAAGAATAATCATCAATAATTACTTGACAATATTTCTTTCCTCCTAGGCTTGTGGTCCTAGTAGGTCCAAACAAGTCCATATGAACTAATTCAAGGGGCCTAGAAGTTGAAATTATATTTTTGGATTTGAAACTTCCCATAGTTTGTTTTTCAAATTGGCAAGCATCACAAACATGATCAATTTTGAAATCTAATTTTGGTAGCCCTTTAACTAAGTCCTTATTATGCAATTTATAAAGAGTATGCATGCTAGCATGACCTAACCTACAGTGCCAAAGCCAACTAATTTTCTTTATATTAGCATTCATTGCAACTAGGCATTGGCCACTCTTCATGATAATTTCATCAAGGTTTACCATGTAGATGTTGCCATGCCAAAATCCAATGAATTTTAAACTATCATCCAAGAAACTAGATACTTTGTACAAAGAAGATTCGAAAGAAACTTTAAAACTTTTATCATAAAGTTGATTAATACTAAGTGATAGGAATGCGATGTTATCATTAAGACACCATATTTATCAGTTTAATTTAACTTCTTAAAATAATTAAAAATACGTAGATAGCAGTGAGTCGGATCAAATCCATAAGAAAGATAGTATTTTTAGATTTAAAATCTTTAATTTTTTTTAAAAGAAAAAGAAAAAAATTTGAAAATAGAATTTAAAGTTAGAAATTAAAATTATGAAGTGAAAATTAAATTATGCAGAAAAGTAAATTTGGTACTAAGATCTACTAATTAGATCTTAGCATCTACTTGCAGTAAAAAAAAGAACAGTAATTAAAGTGTAAAAATTAAATTATAATAAAAATAAAAAGCATAAATTTAAAGAGTATAAAAATAAATATTATATTAATTAAAATTTTAGAATTTAAATATATAAAATTTAAAAAAAAATAAAATAAAATAGCTTGATCTCTGATCTTGGATCGGCATGGATGGAAAGATGGTGTAGAAGCCTAGCTCTTCTTCTTGACATCCATTGCTTTGAAGTAGCCATTAACCCATAGCCTGGCTCCCCCCTATACCAAAGCTTCATCTTGATTGGAGATGTCAATTTCTAGAGGCCTGGGGTCCTTTTTATAGAGCTAGGAGGGCTGGAGAGTTTTCTTCTGGGCAATATGGGACTAAGAAGTTCTTTGATCATCAAAATATGGAGAAATCTGAGTTAAAATTAGATTGAAAGAAGTCCTGAATGAATTCTATTGCTCTGGATAAAATCTAACCATTGATAGAAATCCAATGGACCAAAATCATCAAAATTGGATATGTATCAGCCCAGATCAGGTCGGATTAAATTCTGGCCGTCCGATCGCATGTTGATGGAGAAAATTTGGCTGTTGATTATGCATCGAGAGTCTTGATCATCGTCGAGAGTATTTTGGACCATCGAATCATCCTTTGGATTGAGCACTGCCATTGGATGGTAGTCCATGTGAAGTTTGAAGCTGAATCAAATTCGAAAATAACCAGTCATTCGATCTTGACCGCAAGCTACTGCAGCCGTCCGATGGCATAATTACTGTTCCCATGGACCGCATGAACTAGTTGTACCACACACTATAGCTAATCAGCACTCCTATCACTGAGTGAAAAGATCAAAATGCCCTATGAGCCATAATAGATTTTCTATAAACCCTTTAAGGGTCTAGGTCCACCACGTGTCGCTCCGTGATTCATCAGTTTCTACTGAGCTGGCGGTCCATACCTGGATCGTGGATCGGTTGATGGCTTCTATAGCTGAGTCGACTTGCATGGCTGGCTTGACATGCCAGCTTGAGCCGGTTGAGCCATTTTTTTTTTTTTTTATTTAATTTTTTTTTTTATCTTTAAAAATTTATATCTTCTCCATTTTAGCTCTATTTTACTTTAAATTTATTTCATTATGATAAAAAAATGATCTCTTTTTATTGATAATAAAATTTTATTTTTTAATTTTTATTATTTTTTAATTTTTTTAATTAATAAAAATATTAATTTCTTAAAAATTATATATAAATTGATCATTAATTTTTAAAAATTAATATAAATTAATTAATAAATTAATACTTTTATTGATGAATTTATGGTACTTATCACACCCCCCAACTTAAGCTTTGCTCATCCTCGAGTAAAGAAAGAATTTAGTTTTAAATATTTTTTAACTTTAGAGTTTCGAATTTTATCTAAGCAGTTTTCAAAATGGCCATTGATATTCAGTAGAGCTTAAGTAAGATATATCATTGGGATATTAATATTTATCAATAAAAAAATTAAGTAAAGAATATTAAATTTTTTTAAATTTTTTCTAAATTATTCCATCTTTATCTCTGATTTGTTTAAACTTTCATATAGACAAGTGTATTGCTAATTCCGTCCTTCATTTATTGATTTTTATTTTCACATTGCCCACATTTTGATGCGAATATCATTGCTTACTTAGGCAACAGGACCGGGTTACTTAGTTAAAAATCAATATTTTTTTTTTAACATTATACCACTATTGAGTGTTTTAACCCCTTAAGCTTTCTATTTGATCCATGTAACGAGTCTTGGGCCAATGACTCCCAAATCAATTGGCTTTAGAGCATTAGATATAGAATATCCCTTGGGCTTACTAGCTCGAATCAAATAGGCTACGAGTTAAGACTAGCTTCACAATGAGCTTCTTTATCGTTCCCACCTTTTGATGCGAAACTCAATGCTTGCTTAGGCAAAAAAGCTCGATTACTCAGTGAGAAGTATTTGGAAACTATTTTATTAAAATAAAAAAAAATTTATATGAAGAAATGTATAGTTACTCTACACAAGCCCATAAAAAGTAGACTTTTCTTTGATGCTAGTAGAAAAAATTAGAAATGCTCAAGAAAATTTTTTTTATATTCTAGACTTAATTCTTTATTGAATTTTCTTAATACTTGATTCCTCAATATCTCACAGATTCTTTGATCTGTGTATCAATTTTCTTTTAGAAATGCTTAGTTTAATTCGATTCTTAAGGATAATCAGGTGTTTAAATACTAAATACTAACTTTTTTGAGGACTTAAAATTTAAAATTTTATTTTTCTCCCCCTTTCAACTTAATCGACATTATCCTCAATGGAGAAAAAAAAATAAAGAGTATAATAAAGAACATGAAAGAGTACATCTGACTATATTTTTGGTCCAGCACATGCCTTTGAAAATTTAAGCTCTCCCTCCAACTTATTCAAATTATCCTAAAAAAATCAAATAAAAAAATAAATTAAATTAAAAAAATTAAATATTAGGTTGCCTCCCAACAAGCGCTAAGTTTATCGTCTTTAGTCGGACACAATGCAACTTAACTATCCTATGTCGAATATTGGATTGATAAATTCCAATAATTTTGGATTGCCAATCTCAAAAAGTTGATTTATAATTCCATTATTGATATAATCATTATTAATTTTAGAAACATAATTTATGACCCCATTCTCAGGCCCATGTTTATTAAGAATTTCTCCTATTTGTTCTTCTAAAATGTTCATGAATGAAGTTTTAGGAGTTAAGTTTGATTCAATGGTTGTTGGAAGGGTGTTTAAAGGTGGTTTTAATTTTGGAGGTAAATTAATGTGATCTTGCTTAAACAACTCCGTTGGCTCTTGATTTTTGTAAGAAGAATCGGCTTCTAAGGTTGAAGGGAATAGGCTTTTAGGTTTATAAGTTTTAGATAAATAATCTATTCTCTTTTCCCCTTTTTCTATCTCATTTAAACTAGAACTAGCATCAGTACTAATTCCTAGCTCGAATTCTTTTATGTGGTTAGCTTCAGTACAAACTAGTTCCTCTAAATTTTTATTTTAGCTAGCATTAGTACTAGCATCTCTCACCTGATCTTGGTATGGGTCCATAAGAATTCTATAGCTTTTAAGTTCAGAAATTACTTTGGCATTCTCTAATTGGAGATTCTTAAGTCATTAAATTGATAACTTGGTCCAGGTGGTTGGTGGACATTAGGTGGATTGTTTGAAATTGATAGGCTTGATAGTTGATCTAGTTCTCTCCTCGTGTTAGACTCAACTAATTATCCTATTTGAGCTTCTAGCCTGATGATAGATTGTTGTTGAGTTAAGATCGATTATTGTTGATTTAGAATTAATTGTTGAGGTTAATTAAATCTATCGTCAGCTAGATTGGTCTATTGAGGAGGTGGGTATGATAGTTGGTTATTATATGATGGTTGAGTAATCTAACTAGACTGACCATTATTATAGACATAGTTTTGGTATTGGGATCTATTTTGATAATTTTGTACTGATGGAGTTTGGGTCTGAGCCTGAGTTTGTTGTGATTTTCAAGAAAAATTAGGATGGTTTCTCTAGCTAGAGTTGTATGAATTTAAAAATGGGTCATTAATTAATTTGGATTAACCTTGAGCAGCTTGAACTTATTCTTGGATAAATTGTGCAGCAATAGGATATTTATTCACATGATGGGTTGGGCTAGCATAAATAGAATAAAACTTCTGATAATTAGAAGGTGATGTAAATTGTGCAGAAAATTGTTGACCTAGGGTTAGGAGTTGATCTAATTTTTGAGCAAGAAAGTCTACTTTATTTATCAAATTTGAATCAATCTTAGGACTAGATTCTAGATGTTTAAATTCACGGATCCTTGCCCAGGTTTGGTAGAAAGATAACGAAGCATGGTTAATTGAGTTTTCAATTAGGATTTCAAATAAGATATAGGCTTCATCCTCACTCTTGTTCATGAATGCAGCTCCACAGGATGCATCTACCATCTATCTGTATTGGTCTCTTAAACCCTCATAGAAAGCTTGAAGTATTTGCCACTTAGATAGACCATGGTGTGGACATTTTCTAAGAAGTTTCTTAAGTCTCTCCCATGACTCATGAATCTGTTCTCCTGAAAGTTGAGCAAATCCAGTGATAGCTCACCTCATAGTATTGGTTTGGCCTGTGGGATAAATTTTTTTAAGAAATTCACTTTACAAGTCAGCCCAAGTTTTAATTGGTCTTCTAATTGTGCCAAGCCAGTACTTGGCTTTATCTTTTAATGATAAGAAAAATAAAATTAGTCTAAGGGCATCCTCAGTTAAATTTTGAATTCTCACAATAGAGCAGATTTCTAAGAATTCATCTAGATATTTGTAAGAATCTTCATTGGTGTTCCCATAGAAAGATGGGAGCATTTGAATTATGGTCGGCTTGATCTCATTATGGGTAGCATAAATTTCAGATAATTGGATACAAGTCGATGGGTTATAGGTGGAAGGAATAAAGTATTCCTTCATTTGTTTAGGTGGTTCTCTAAAATTTTCAGCCATTTGGTTATCGGATTTAATATAATTCAGTCTTTTAATTTTATGGTTGGGTTCAACTAGATTAGGTAAAGCAATTTCCTACCGTGCATGCACTAGTGCAACACTAACGTGTGGTTCAAAAAATTTTTTAAAATTTTTTTATATTTTTTATTATTTTATTATATTAAAAATTAATGATTTTATTAATTAATTTAATTTAATTTAATTTGATTTAATTATTATTTTTAATATTTTTTAGTTAGTTAAATTTAATTTTTATTTTATTTTATTTTATTTTATTTTTAGAGGAGGAAGAAAAAGAAAGAAAGAAGGGTTCTAAAGAAGAGGTCCCTAGGAGTCCTAGAACTAAGAAGAAAGAGAAGAATTAGGTTTAATTAGGTTTGATGTTGGTTAGCAATCAAGTTGATCAATCGATCCTGACATGATTATCCTAGATCTAGATAATTTCTAACTGCCAAGGTCACCTTCAAGCCCTCCAAGTGTAGAATCAGCCAATCTATTAGCCAGATAAGTGTAAGATCAGTAGGAATCCCCCTGTTGCTTGCCTTAGACACCAATTGTGCTTGGTCAGGTAAGCGAATAGAACCAATTAGAAACCACCTTCGTTCAAATTTAGTCGTCCCTGAACCACTTTCCTAGACATTAGTCAAATTGATTAACCCTAACCTGATTTGACTTTTAGGATTTCTTGTCCTATTGAGCTTGAGTTTCTAGGGTTGATGTCTAATTGATTTTAAAATTAAAGGCTAAGATCAATGTAGGATGCTGGTTTATTGTTTGTGGGCTAAGGGTGATCAAATCCCCACCTTATCTTATTTAATTGGGTGTTGCCCTTAATTTGATTTAATATGATATGTAAAAGAAAAAAAAAATTCAATCAAAGGGTTCTATGCAATTTAAACTAGATGTATGCAACTAATTGAATTCTGAAAGGCTTACCTTACCTCCAGCAATCATCAAAAAAAATAAAACTAATATGATGCATGCTCTAAACAGTTAGGATTTCTAATTTTATCATGAGACTTTTAATTAAATTTAAATGGATATTTTTTTAAATTAATTTAAAAATAAATAAATAAATAAATAAATAAATAAATAAAAAGGAAAGAGGACTAGAGTTAGGATTGATCTCACCAAGATTAGATGCTTTCTTCCTTTTCCTCCTTTTTTTCTGTAAAATAAATAAATAAAAAGTTAGTAAGCAATATTTAAAACAAATATTTATAATTAATTTACAAAAAAAATCAAAGAAATTAAAGAAAAAATAGCATCTATTCCTTCCCCGGCAATGGTGCCAAAAATTTGATAGGAACATGATGTTGTTGTTAAGACACCATGTTTATCAGTTTAATCCAACTTCTTAAAATAACTAAAAATACGTAGATAGCAGTGAGTCAGGTCGAATTCATAGAAAAGATAGTATTTTTAGATTTAAAATCTTTAATTATTTTTTTAAAAAAATTAAAAATAGAATTTGAAGTTAAAAATTAAAAATTAAAATTATGAAGTAAAAATTAAATTATGCAAAACAGTAAACTTGGTACTAAGATCTACTAATTAGATCTTAGCATCTATTTACAGTAAAATAAAGAATACTAATTAAAGTGCAGAAATTAAATTGTAATAAAAATAAAGAGCATGAATTTAAAGAGCATAAAAATAAATATTATATTAATTAAAATTTTAGAATTTAAATACATGGAATTTAAAAAAAAAATAAAATAAAATAGCCTAATCTCTGATCTTGGATCGACATGGGTGGAAAGATGGTGTAGAAGCCCAGCTCTTCTTCTCGGCATCCATTATTTTGAACCAGCCATTAATCCATAGCCTGGCTTCTCGCTGTACCAAAGCTTCATCTTGATCGGAGATGTTGATTTCTGGATGCCTGGAGAGTTTTCTTCTGGGCAATGTAGGACTAAGGAGTTCTTTGATCATCAAAATATAGAGAAATCTGAATGAAAATTGGATTAAAAGGAGTTTTGAATGAATTTTATTGCTCTGGATGAAATTTGGCCATTGATAGAAATCCAACGGACCAAAAATCATCAAAATCGGATGTGTATCAACCCGGATCAGGTTGGATTAAATTCTGACCATCCGATCACATGTTGATGGAGGAAATTTGGCCGTTGATCATGCGTCGAGAGTCCTGATCATTACTGAGAGCATTCTAGATCATTGGATCATCCCCTGGATCGAGCGCTGCCATTGGATGGCGATCTGCTTGAAGTCTGAAGCTGAATCAAATCTGGAAATAACCACAGTAGTTCGATCTTCACCACAAGCTACCACAGCCATTCGATGGCGCAGTTATTGTTCCCATAGACCGCATGGACTGGCCGCACCACACACCGTAGCCAATCAATGCTCCCATCGTCGAGTGAAAAGACCAAAATGCCCTGTGAGCCGTGATAGATTTTTTGTGAACCCTTTAAGGGTCTAGGTCCACCACGTGTCGCTCCATAATTCATTGGTTTCTGTTGAGTTGATGGTCCACGCCTGGATCGTGGATTGGTTGATAGCTTCTGTGGCTGAGTCGGCTTGCATAGTTGGCTTGGCACGCCTGCTTAAGCAGGCTGAGCCATTTTTCTTTTTTTTAATTTAATTTTTTTCTTTTATATTTAAAAAATTATATCTTCTCCGTTTTAGCTCTATTTTACATCAAATTTATTTCGTTGTGATAAAAAAAATGAGCTCTTTCTATTGATATAAAATTTTATTTTTTAATTTTTATTATTTTTTAATTTTTTTAATTAATAAAAATATTAATTTCTTAAAAATTATATATAAATTGATCATTAATTCTTAAAAATTAATATAAATTAATTGATAAATTAATACTTTATTGGTAAATTTATGGTACTTATCACTAAGCAAATTATATTTTAAGTTATTAACTAATAATACATTATCTACAAAAATAGTAGGAGTAATCTGAACTTTACCATAGTTAATAATTTTGCCTTTGCCATTATCGCCAAAGCTGGCTACTTCCCTATCCTTTCTTTCAAGGATGACAAATTATTGCTTATCACCCAACATATGCCTTGAGCAGCTGCTATCTAAGTACCACTTCTTTTTGATCCTTAGGCTGCAAGGCATTTCTGCATAAACAATCAAGTGATGGTTTTAAGTACCCAAGTCTTCTTTGGTCCTTTAGGGTTAGTAGACATGATTCCTTTTGGAATCCAAATCTTTTTAACAATTTTTCCATTGAACTTAGAAGTATTACATTCAAATGCTTTGTGTCTTATCTTTTTACATCTAAAGTAGGTGATGTGAGAGGTGCCAATTGAAGTGTGTGTAGTGAAGAAATTCTTTAAAAACTTAGTTTTGCCTTTAGATTTATATCCTAGTCTAGCTTTATCATAGACTCTTCTTTGATTATTTAAGATCATTTGTAGTTTTCCTAAACTACAAGTGAATTTATCAACTAAAGACCTTAATTTATCCAATTAATCCTTTAGAATTTTGTTCTCATCTTTTAATTTATTATTGCTACTAATTACCTCTTTCTTTTTCTTCAAAAGTGTTTGAGTTATTTCCTTAAGACTTTTATTTTTTATGCTTATCTTTTTGCAATCTTTCATTAAGTCATAAAAAGCATCTTGAAGTTCATCAAAAGTTAAATCTGAATCAAGAGTGGAGGATACCTCATCATCTTATGCTATGAAACACAAATTTGCTTCATTTTGGTCTTCTTCCTTCGGGCTTGACTCAACACTATCGCTCCAAGTTGCTATCATGGCATTTTTTTTTGTTCTTTTTGCCCCTTTCTTCAATTGAGGACATTCAGCCCTAAAATATCCTGGCTTTTTGCATTTGTAGCAAGTGGGCTGATCCTTCTCTTTTTTTCTTTCTTTCTTCCTACAGGATTCTACCCTAGTGAAGCTCCTCTTCTTGAATCCTTGTCTTTTTCTTCCCATAAATTTCTTAAATTTTTTGATCACCAGAGCCATGTCTTCATCATTTTCTTCACTAGTGGATAGATCATCTTCTTGTTTAGCAGCCATGGATTTTAGCGCTATTGTTTTCTTCTTCTTATTGTCTTCCTCATTATGCCGACTCATGGCTAGCTCATGTGTCATTAAGGATCCAATGAGCTTCTCTAAAGATAACATGTTCAGATCTTTTGCCTCCTGGATGGCTGTTACCTTGGCTTTCCATATCCTAGGCAAAGATCTAAAAATCTTTCTCACCAATTCACTATTAGTGTAAATTTTTTCTAAACTTTTTAAACAATTTATGATATCAGTGAATCTTGTGTACATGATAGTGATAGATTCAATGTGGTTCATTTTAAACAACTCATATTAGTGAACTAGCATGTTAATTTTAGTTTCTTTTGCTTGATTTGTCTCTTCATGCGTGACTTTAAGCCTATCCCAAATTTTCTTTACTGAATTGTAAGTAAAGATTTGGTTAAACTCATTAGCATCAAGGGCATAATAGAGTACATTCATTATCTTGGAATTTAATTGGATAAGTTTCTTATCCATTTCATCCCAATCCTTCTTCGGCTTAGGAGTGGATGTGCCATTGACAATGATTGTGGGAGTGTGTGGACCATTGACAATGACACTCCATATGTCATAGTCAAGGGCTTGAATGAAAATATGCATGCGAGCTTTTCAATAGGTATAGTTAGATCCATGGAAAAGAGATGGCCTATTTATGGATTGCCCTTCGGCAAGTAAACATCTTAGTTGGGTTGACATGATCTTTATCTCTAGTTGATAAAATCAACAATTAGCAGAGAACCAGGGCTTTGATATCAATTATTGCCCAGATGAACAATCCAAGAGGGGAGGGTGAATTGAATTTTCAAAAATTTAAATAGATATGTGTGGTGATTAAAGATTAAATCTTGAGTGAATCAAATGTGAGAGCAAATAGAAGACACAAGCTAGAGCACACACATAAGCAAGAGGATTTTATAATGGTTTAGTACACTCTTAGCACCTACGTCCACTCCCCAAGAAAGCTCTTAGGAATTTCATTATAATCCCTCAAGATTACAGTCGGATAGTTTTTTCGAGCTCAGTATCCAATAATCTAGTTGATTTTTTTCTAGGTTCACCAACCATAATTCTTACAAAAATTAGATAAACCAATCTGAATAAATAAAAGGAGAAAAAAACTCCAAAACCCAAGTTTCAGCCTCTGCTGAAACCAAATACATGAAAAGGAAAAAAAAATATTTCAACTCAAAGACCCCTTTGAATGAGCAGAAGAGTTGTCCCTACCGTTTGTTGAAAGCATCTTTGAGGATTCTTTAATGCTTGAGAGAATAGATTGATTGAAGATGGGGATATTCGTTCAAGAATAGAGCATGTTTTTCTTTTCTCTCATTTTTCTTTGATTGATAATGAATAAGCCTTCTTCCTTTTATATCTGCAGTATTTTCTCTCTTCTGGTGATGATTGGAGCTCAGAAAAAGCAAAATCCAAACATTGGAGAGTAGCAACTAGCCGTTGGAGTCAAAAAAATTTGATCTAGAATGCCTCATCAAAAAGTTATCGTCAAGTCTCAAGATCTTTCAGTTTGTTTCGAGATGTCTCACCAAATTATGAGGCCTCTCGATTTGAACAGGAGAGCTCTCAACTTCAATCTCATGAAAAATCATCATTCTAGAAAAGATGGCTTGTCTAAGATCGAGACCTCTTAATTTTGAATGAGACGTCTCATGGGGACCACGAGACCTCTCGAAAATCCTGCAAAACCTCTTGCTCTCAGGGCATAGAAACTAAGTTTCTATTGCCTAAGATCAAGAGCTCTCGAGATTCTCTCGAGACCTCTCGAAACCATGCCAGAACAATGCTTGGGGCGTGCCAGTCTACTCGAGGGCTCTCAAAAAAATTCTGAGACGTCTCGAAAACTGCTCTAAGATGATTTTGAGAGAATTTTTGCGCCGTACAAGGGGATTTGAATTTTGATTGATTTTTACTTAATATCTTTCTTATTTTGATCAAATAGCTCTCTTTCTTCTAATAATGGAATACTTAAAATAAAATATATTAGTAATCATTTACTTTAATGTTTGGTCATCATCAAAATCACTTAGGAGGTTTAACATAAACTCTTAAAAATTTTACTATAATCCCCCAAGATTACAGTCGAATAATTTTTTTGGGCTCACTATCCAAAAACCCAATTGATTTTTTTTTAGGATCACCACTCACAATCCTTACAAGTATCAGACAAACCAATCTGAACAAATAGAAGAGAAAAAAATCCCAAAACCCAAGTTTTAGCCCTTGCTGAAACCAAGTACATGGAAAGAGGAAAAAAAATTTTACAACTCAAAAAGCTCCTTTGAATGAGTAGAAAAGTTATCCTTGCAGTTCGTTGAAAGCCTTTTTGAATATGTGGAGTTAATGCACTTGAGGATTCTTCAAAGCTTGAGAGAACTGATTGATTGGGAATTGGGTATTCATTCAAGAATAGAGCGTGCTTGTCCTTCTCTCATTTTTTTCTTCTTAATCACAAATAAGCCTTCTTCCTTTTATATTTATAGCATTTTCACTCTTCTGATGATGATTGGAGCTCAAAAAAAGTGAAATCCGATCATTGGAGTGCAACAACTAGCCATTAGGATTGAAAAAATCTGATCTAAAATGCTCCATCAAAAGGTTATCGCCGAGTCTTGAGACCTCTTGATTTGTCTCGAGACATCTTGTCAGATTATGTGGCCTCTTAAATTGATCAGGAGAGCTCTCACCATTAGTCGCATGAGAAATTAGCTTTCTAAAAAAAATGGCTCGTCTGAGATCGAGACATCTCAATTCTGAATGAGACGTGTTGCTAGAACCATGAGACCTCTCGAGAATCCTGCAAGACCTCTTGCTCTCAGAGCACAGAAACTAAATTTCTATTGCCTAAGATCGAGACATCCCGAGTTCAACTCGAGACCTCTCAAAATTATGCCAGACAATGTTTGGAGCATGCCAGTCCACTCGAGAGCTCTTGAAAAAAATCCAAGATGTCTTGAAGAGTGCTCCAAGATAATTTTGAGAAAATTTTGCACCAATCTAGGAGATTTAATTTTGATTTGATTTTTACTTTATATCTTTCTTATTTTGATCAAAGAGCTCTCTTTCTTCTGATATTGGAATACTTAAAATAAAATATATTAGTAATTATTTGCTTTAATGTTTGGTCACCATCAAAATCACTTAGGGAGTTCAACAATCTCCCCCTTTTTGATGGTGACAAAATATTAAGCAAGCCATAAAAGGAGTGTATGTAATATGTATATCATGAACTAATGAATGTAAAATTTTTGTGCTAAAGCTCCCTCTTAATGTTTGCTCTCATGAAATGAATAGGATTTGAATAACGTTCTTTTTGTTTTATATTTATTCATTTTAATTATTTCATTTTCTAAAAGTCTCTTTTTTGCGTATGTTAGTTTGAATTGATTATATGTTTGTATCTTGGTTTGAATTAATTATACATTTGCATATTTCTCCTTAACATTTTGGTATTATTTCTTTGCCTTTTTGTCAGCATCAAAATCACAACAATGAGAGGATCATAAAAAGCAAGAACATAAAAAGGATTGATTTCATTGCAAGATGTAATAATACATAGATAGAGATGTATGTTGGTTTACAAAAAAATGAATCTCATACCAACATACCTAAACCAAAAGTCAAAACCAAAGAGATACTAGACCTAGTCTTCATCAGAGAGAAACTCAATGATGGGTTCAGAGGAAGATTTGGGTCTAGTAAAGGACAAGTGAGGAGCAGATCTAGAAAATGGTGATGGTCTAGAAGAAGATGATGGTCCAAAAGAGGAAGGAGTTTGACTCAAAATCTACCGCAGGATGGAAATAATGACTTTAATCATGGTGCACTAAATAGTGATGTTCTCTTTAAGTCTCTGTAAAATTCTGGCATTCTCAGATAGGAGTAGTTCAATCTGAGCTGATATCTTATGTTGCTCCTTCTCCAAAATTTTGAATCTTTGGGACAATCCATTAATTTGTTGGCTAAGCATTTCTGTTTGACCTTCAGTGGATATTCTTTATTCTTCAATGCTTACTAAGAGTTGATGCCTCACACTAGATAGTATATCCATAAACCTTTTAGATACTTTTTGAACCACTTCTTCTACCATCATTTCAATTGAAAGATCTTGATCAAAAGCTGAGGGAGGTGCTGGTGCAGGACAAGGAGGCACCTGAGGAGAGTGTGGGGACCCAGGTGTAGTGAAAGAGGGTCCAATAATAGATGGTGATGGTGGACGGGGTGGAGATCTATGTTCTTCGGGCTCATTGGCAGCATGTTCATCTGTCCTCATTCGTCTGTCATCCTTTTCTTTAAACTTCATCTAGTTTAATATCCCTTCATTGATGAAGTCTGTGTGAGCCAGCTTTTTGAAGTCTTCACCTTCTAGATTAACTTGAAAGTCCTTGAAGATTAAGATGAAGATCATTCCATAGGATAAACAGGCCTTGCTTTTACTGATAGTATCTTTCAGTTGTTGAAGCATGAGAGAGAGAAAGCTGATGGGAGTTTCAGTCACCATAAAGTATATGATGCCTAGTTCTCTCTTTCCAACCTAGTCATGTCTTCCTACCTTAGGGAAAACTATGTGACTGACTAAAGATTTAGTAACCTCATCTCAATTGAGAGAAGATGTGAGACTAATTATAGATTTTCATCAACATTCTTCCTTTCTAAGATGCACTTGATAGCTTCAGTTTTGTCAAACAAGTTGAGATTGCTAATCCCTGCCCTAGGCACTTCGAGAAGCTATCCTATTTTTGTCTCATCTAAGAAAATGTGCACTTCTTTCACAATGGACTCTATCTTTGGCCCATGCTCAAAGCTAATATTGTTAAAAAAAATTTTTATCAAGTCTGGATAAACATTTACCTCTAGGGTACACAGCATTTTCCATCCTTGCTATTGAATACAAGACCCAATATAGAAGTATTCCTGGTATAGGTATTTGATGTCGACACAGCAGCCCGTTGGAACAGTCCTAGTAGCAATGAAGGGATGAGCACGAGATGAAGGAGCAGACAGAGATGATTGAGCCAAGTTCCACTGTCGCTTAGACCTAGCTTCAGTCAATGGCATGATGGATGGTCTTCATGCGGTGAGGGATCTCTTCTTCAGAGCCATTGGAGTTTAAGATTTGGAGGGAATGGACAAGAAGGTGATTCGAAAGATTTTTGAGGAGAGGAGGAGAGTTTTGAAGAGTTTGGAGGAGAGGTCTCGGAAGAACGGAATGAATGAATGAAATAGGAGACCTCTTGAAGATCGATTAAAAAGAGGGCCCGTAGGAGTCGAGAGCTCTCATCTTAAAGACGAGACATCTTAAAAATTTTGAGAGCTCTCACGTTTAGCGTGAGAGGTCTCGAAATTCAATCGAGAGGTCTCATGAATAACCTGAGATTTCTCAAGCACAGGAGGAAGAAATCAAAATAGAGGAGGAATTTCAAGCCAATTTTTTTTTAAAAAAAAGTTTTTAAAATGGGATTAGGGGTGTTAAGGATGATGGAAGATGATAAAAAATGATCTAATAAATTCAAGATTAAATATTTTCAAAGTGGGTCACAAATACCAAGTTCACCCTGGATTTTTGAGAATCTATCTTCACTTAGAGATTTTGTAAAAATATCAGCTAGTTGATTTTCAGTTGAAACAAATTCAAGCACAATGTTATTATTTTGATTATGATTTCTAATGAAATGGTCTAATTTCAATGTATTTGGTTCTTGAATGTTGAATAGAATTTTTTGTCAAGTTTATGGCATTAGTGTTATCATATCTAATAGGTATCTTGTTTTGATTAATTCCAAAGTCTTCGAGTTATTATTTGATCCAAAGTATTTGAGCATAGCAACTCTTCGCAGCAACATATTCGGCCTCGACCGTTGACAGTGCTACAGAGTTTTGCTTTTTGCTATACCAAGAAATCAAGTTCAATCCTAAAAATTGATAGATGCCACTAGTACTCTTTCTATCAATTCTACATCTTTCGTAGTCTGCATCAGTGTATCCAATCAATTCAATAGAGGATTGTTTTTACCAAAGACCTAAGTTGTGTGTGTAGATCAAATATTTAAAAATTCTCTTAATAGCTAGTAAGTATGATTCTTTAGGATTAGATTGAAATCTAGTACACATGCATATACTAAATAATATATCAGGCCTACTTGTAGTTAAGTAAAGTAGGGATCCTATCATACCTCTGTAGAGCTTTTCATTTACATTCTTACCATCTTCATCTTTGTCAAGTTTGCATGAGGGGTTCATGGGTGAGTCGATCTTCTTTTCATTTTTCATGCCAAACTTCTTGATCCTCTCTTTGATGTACTTTGTTTGGCTAATGAAAATGTCTTTGATTATTTGATTTGTAGTCTAAAGAAGAAATTCAGCTCCTCCATCATGCTCATTTCAAATTCACTCTACATCAACTTAGTAAACTCTTGACAAAGAATTTCATTAGTAGCTTCGAATATGATATCATCCATATACATTTGAACTACAAGAAGGTCATTATTTTTCTTTTTCAAAAATAGTGTGGTGTCTACACTTTCTCTAATAAAATTATTTTATAATAAAAATTTACTCAATCTCTCATACTATGCTCTAGATGCTTGTTTAAGTCCATAGAGTGCTTTGTTTAACTTATATAAATGATTGGAAAGTGTGTGATTTTCAAATCTGAGTGGTTATTCTATAAATACTTCTTCAGCAATATAACCATTCAAAAAGGCACTTTTCATATCCATTTGAAATAATTTAAAATTTATATAATAGGCAAGAGCAACAATCCAATAGCCTCTAATCTTGCTACAGGTGCATATGTTTCATCAAAGTCAATTCCTTCTTGATTATATCCTTAAGCAACTAATCTAGCATTATTTTTTACAATATTATCATGTTCATCTGGTTTGTTCCTAAATACCCATTTTGTACCGATTATAGGATGATCTATGGATCTATTTACAAGAGTCCGTACATTATTTCTTTCAAATTGGTTTAGTTCATCTTATATGGCTAGCATCCAATTAGAGTCTTGTTCGGCTTCTTCTACTTTTTTAGATTCTATTTGAGAAACAAATGCAAGGTAATTAAATGTATCCTTAAAAGAGGATCTAGTTCTTATCCCTTGTGAAGGATTACCTAATATCAATTCTTTTGGATGATTGTGTGCATATCTCCACTCCTTGGGTAGATCTCTATAAATATTAGATGCTTCATTCTCACCATCATTGCTTTGTTCTAAGATTGTTGTAGGTTTATCTTTGTCTTAAATGTTATTATCCTTCAAGTTTAGATCCTTCATTGCATCTTCGAGAATTTTTGTATTATCATCAAAAACGTCTTTCTTTCTTAAAGATTGATTGTTAGCTTCATCAAAGATAACATGTATAGATTCTTCAACAACAAAAAAGTGGTTGTTGAAGACTCTATATGCTTTTCTAGATGTAGAATATCTAAGGAATATACGTTCATCTGCCTTAGTATCAAATTTGCCTAGATTATCTTTATCATTGTTATGAATAAAATATTTACAATCAAAAATATGAAAATAATTAATATTAGATTTTTTTTTTCAAAGCTCATAAGGGGTCTTCTTTAAGATCGGGTAAATAGAAACTCTATTTAGGATATAACATGCTATGTTAATGGCTTCAGCCCAAAAGTATTTGGATAGATTCCCTTCACACAACATGGTATGGGCCATATCAACTAAGGTTCTATTTTTCTTTCAACAACTCCATTTTATTGAGGAATTCTAAGTGCTGAAAAATTATGTTCTATACCATGTTCATTGCAAAATTCTTCAAAATATTTATTTTCAAATTCTATGCCATGATCACTATGGATACATATAATAAAAGAGTTCTTTTTATTTGTTATTTTCTTGTAAAATTTTGAAAACATTGAAAAAGCTTCATCTTTATGAGCTTAAAATAGAATCCAAGTGAAACGAGAGTAATCATCAATAATTACTAGACCATACTTCTTTCCTCCTAGGCCTATGGTCCTTGTAGCTCCAAACAAATTCATATGAATCAATTCAAGAGATCTAGAAGTTGAAATCATATTTTTGGTTTTGAAATTCCCCCTAGTTTGTTTTCCAAATTGGCAAGCATCACAAACATAATTAATTTTGAAATTAAGTTTTGGTAGCCCCTTAACTAAGTCTTTATGTTAGCATTCATTGCAACTAGGCATTGGCCACTCTTCATGGCAATTTCATCAAAATTCACCATGTAGATGTTTTCATGCCTAAATCCAATGAATTTTAAGCTATCATCCAAGGAACTAGACACTTTGCACGAAGAAGATTCAAAACAGACTTTAAAACCTTTATCATAAAGTTGACTGATACTAAGCAAGTTATGTTTTAAATTATCAACTAACAATACATTATCTATAAAGATGGTAGGAGTAATCTAAATTTTACCATAGCCAATTATTTTACCTTTGCCATTATCGCCAAAGGTGACTACTCTCCCTTCCTTTCTTTCTAGGATGATGAATTGTTGCTTGTCACCCGACATATGCCTTGAGCAGCTGCTATCTAAGTACCACTCTCTTTTTGATCCTTGGGCTATAAGGCATTCCTGCACAAACAATCAAGTGATAGTTTTAGGTACCCAAGTCTTCTTGGATCCTTTAGGATTAGTAGACATGATTTCTTTTGGAATCCAAATGCTTTTAACATGCTTTTCATTAAATTTTGTAGGATTGCATTCAAAAGTCTTGTATCTTATCTTTTTGCATCTAAAGTAAATGGTATGAGAGGTGCTATTAGAGATGGGTACACTGAAAAATTTTTTTAGAAACTTGGTTTTATCTTTAGGTTTATATCCTAGTCCGGCCTTATCATAAACTCCTCTTTGATTATTTAAAATCATTTATAATTTTTTAGAACTACAAGTAAATTTATCAACTAAACACTTTAATTTATCCAATTCATCCTTTAGGATTTTATTTTCTTCTTTTAGCTTATTGTGGCCACTAATTATCTCTTTCTTTTCTTTCAAAAGAGTTTGAGTCATTTCCTTAAAATTTCTATTTTTTGAGCTTACCTTTTTGAAATCTTTCATCAAGTCATAAAAAGCATCTTGAAGCTCATCAAAAGTAAAATCTGAATCAAGAGTGGAGGATACCTCATCATCTTGTGCCATGAAATATAAGTTTGCTTTATTTTGGTTTCCTTCCTTCGAGCTTGACTTGTCGCTGTCACTCCAAGAGGACATTCAGCCCTAAAATATCCTGGCTTCTTGCATTCATAGTAAGTGGATTGATCCCTCTCTATTTTTTTTCTTTCTCCCTGCTGGCTTCTCCTCTAAGGAAGCTCCTCTTCTTGAATCCTTGTCTTCTTCTTTTCATAAATTTCTTAAATTTTCTGATCACCAAGGCCATGTCTTCATCATTTTTCTTACTAATGGATAGATCATCTTTTTCTTCATCAACCATGGATTTCAGCACTATTATTTTCTTCTTCTTGTTGTCTTCCTCATTATGCCGACTCATGGCAAGCTCATGTGTCATCAAGGATCCAATGAGCTCATCTAAAGGTAGTGTGGTCAGATGCTTTGCCTCCTGGATGGCTATCACTTTGGCTTTCCATGACCTAGGCAAAGATCTGAGGATCTTTCTCACTAATTCACTGTTAGTGTAAACTTTACCTAAGCTTTCTAAACCATTTATAATATCAGTGAATCTTGTGTATATACTAGTGATAGATTTAGTGAAGTCCATTTTAAATAACTCATATTGGTGAACTAGCATGTTAATTTTAGTTTTTTTTACTTAATTTGTTCCTTCATGTGTGACCTCAAGTGTATCCTAAATTTTCTTTGCAGAATTGCAAGTGGAGATTTGGTTAAACTCATTTGCATCAAGGGCATAATAGAGTACATTCGTTTTCTTGGCATTTAATTGGACAAGTTTCTTATCCATTTCATTCCAATCCTTCTTCGACTTAGGAGAGGATGTGCCATTAACAATGACTGTGGTTGTGTGCGGACCATTGACAATGACACTCCATATGTCATAGCCAAGGGCTTGAATAAAGATGCGCATGCAAGCTTTCCAATCGGTATAGTTGGATCCATTGAAAAGAGGTGGCTTATTTATGGATTGTCCTTCGACAAGTGAACCTCCTAGTTGAGTTGATATGATCTTTGTCTCTAGTTGAAAAAACTCAACAATTAGTAGAAAACCTTGCTTTGATACCAATTGTTGCCTTGATAGACAACCCAAGAGAGAGAGGTGAATTAGGTTTTCAAAAATTCAAAGTAGATATGTGCAGTGATAAATAATTAAATCCTAAGTGAATCAAATGTGGGAGCAAATAGAAGACACAATCAAGAATACACACATAAATAAGAAAATTTTATAGTGGTTCGGTGCTCTCCCAGCACCTACATCCACTCTCCAAGCAAACTCTTAGAAATTTCACTATAATCTTGCAAGATTATAGTCGGATAGTTTTTTTGGGCTCACTATCCAAAAATTCAGTTGATTTTTTTCTAGGATCACTAACCACAACCCTTACAAGGATTAGACAAATCAATCTGAAGAAACAAGAGGGAGAAAAATCCCAAAATCCAAGTTTCAACCCCTACTGAAATCAAGTACACGGAAAGAGGAAAAAAATTTTACAATTCAAAATGCTCCTTTAAATGAGCAGAAAAGTTATCCTTGCAGTTCGTTGAAAGTCTCTTGGAATATGTGGAGTTAATGCACTTGAGGATTCTTTAAAGCTTGAGAGAACTAATTGATTAGGAATTGGGTATTCGTTCAAGAATAGAGCATGCTTTTCTTTCTCTTATTTTTCTCTTCTTAATCATAAATAAGCCTTATTCCTTTTATATCTATAGTATTTCCACTCTTCTGGTGATGATTGGAGCTCAGAAAAAGTAAAATCCGAATGTTGGAGAGCAGCAACTAGCTGTTGGGATTGAAAAAATCCAATCTGGAGCACCTCATCAAAAGGTTGTCGTCGAGTTTCAAGACCTCTCGATTTATTTTGAGATGTCTTGCCAGGTTATGAGACCTTTCGAATTGATTAGGGGAGCTCTCACCTTTAGTTGCACGAGAAATCAACTTTTTGGAAAAAATCGCTCACTTGAGATCAAGACGTCTCGATGGAACCGCGAGACCTCTCGAGAATCCTGCGAGATCTCTCGCTCTCAAAGCATAGAAATTAGGTTTCTATCATTTGAGATCGAGGCATCTCAAGTTTAACTTGAGACCTCTCAAAATCATACCAGACAATATTTGGGGCATGCCAGTCTACTCAAGAGCTCTCAAAAAAATTAAGACGTCTCGTAGACTGCTCCAAGGCAATTTTGAGAAAATTTTGCACCAATCAAGGGGATTTGATTTTTATTTGATTTTCACTTTATGTCTTTCTTATTTTGGTCAAAGTGCTCTCTTTCTTTTAATATTAAAATACTTAAAATAAAATATATTAATAATCATTTGCTTTAATATTTGGTCATCATCAAAATCACTTAGGGGGTTCAAGAGAATGTCATTCCCGATTAAGAGAATTTCATCCATAAACAACACAAGGAATAATACTATAGAACATTTTGTCCAATTACAAATGCAGGGTTTGTCTTTGTTCATAATAAAGACATATGTTCAAAACATATATTCAAACTTTGAGATGATAGCCAGACAGGCTTTATAGGTCTCTACCTTTCCGTTTGCACTACTTTGATCCTTTTGAGAATCCATTTGCATCCAATGGATTTTATCCCTTCAGGTGAATCAACTAGTGTCCATACACTATTGATTTTCATGGGCTTTAATTTGGATTATATGGCTTTAAGCCACTTCTCAGAGTCAGACCTCTGCATTGCATTCCTATAGATAATTGGATCCTTATTGCTCTCATCGAGCTCAACAATATCACCGTCCCAGACCAAGATACTGAAGTATCTGTTCGACTAATATGGTACTTTACTAGATCTCCTTAAAGGTGCCACTTTAATGGGCTTCGGATTTGATTTGATCAAATCTGGTTCTGTAGGTTTACTAGATTATGTTGGTTCATTTTCTACCAGTCAATTTTTTTTAAGTTCAACTTGATAGGCATCAATTCCTTCTCTAAGAAACTCCTTTCCAAAAGAAATGTCCTATTATTAATGAACATCTTATGCTCTTCAGCATGGTAGAATTAATAACCATTAAACACCTATTGGGCCAGGATCCAAGTTTATTTGTATGCAAACCTATGACATAGGCCGATCAACCCCAAATCTAAAGGTGAGAGAGGCTAGGTCTACGCTCGATCTATATCCCATATGGAGTCTTTACAATAGATTTACTCAGTATAATTTTTAGAGTAAAACAAGTAGTCAATAAGAGCACAACCCTAAAATAGATAGACTGGTGAACCCTATCATGGATTGAACCATGTCTAATAAAGTTCAATTTCTCCTTTTCAATACACCGTATTTCGAAAAGAAGTCCACTAAGAGAGAATTCTATTTTCTCCTAAATATGTCACAAACTTATTGGATAAGTATTCACCTCTTCGATATGATCAAAGAGTTTCAATACCATTTCCAGTTTATTTTACTATTTTATTATGAAATCATTTGAACATTTCAAATGATTCAGGATAGATGCACCCATGCCCAGATAGGTTGTCTGTAATGAAATATTGATATCTTCCTCTGACACTTAAGTTCATAGGTCCATATACATCAATATGAATGAGACTTAGAACTTTATCAGCTCC
>QRFJ01001690.1:200252-382604 GCA_006176705.1 Cocos nucifera
CATAGGCCTGGTGCTTGTTGACTAATGAAATTATCATTCATCATCTGATGACTTGGATGTATCTTTCTAATGTTGGTTAGGTTGACCAACCAAAGTTGGGCATAATCATTCATTGGTTAGATGCACCAAGTATGGTCATGTTATTGGTTGAACCTAATTGGATCCTTATAGTGCAGGCCAAAGCCTACTGATTAAATTTTTGTGACAAAATTAAATTACTAGAAGTTCTTTGGAGAAAGTTAATGAACCTACCCGTAGATGCACATGGGTTGATCGGCTAAAGTCAAGCTTATGTGTAGTCTATGTGGATTCTAGTACTTGCTAGAGAATTAAAGTAATTTTTTGTGAATTGGAGGTAAAGGCTACCAATTCAAATAAAATAGTGGAAGAACCTTTAGACTAAAGTTTAAGTTTTTAGGCTTAAAATAATTCATATATATTAGGTCATTGTTCTCTTTTCTCAAATTAAGGTTAAATCCTAATTACTCCAACCACTATTAGACAATGATGATTTATGGGATCCAACTTCAATAATTAGTATCAAAAGTTGAATTTGATTCAGTAGTACGAATGGGTTCGTACTGGGGTGTGTTAGCCCAGTCAAAATATATGATCCAAGGTTAACCCAAATCAGGTAAAGTGCTTCTACTGTAAGAAGTAGGGTCATAGGAAGAAGAATTATCTTGCTTCCCTTAACTATAACAGGCTGAATAAGAGAAAGAAGCAAGAGTTACTTATTAAGGATGTTATATGATAACATCTTAAAATTTTTCTGTATGTAATTCTACTACCTGGGTATTAGATACCAGTGGTCTTATGCAATTTGTTGCAAAGACTGAAGGTAAGTAGAAAATTTGAAAATGGTGATAGATTCCTAAACATTGAGGTTGGAAATTCTATTCCAATCCTAGCTTTAAGAATTATCGAGCATGTTTTCAAAATTTGTCATTTAGAATGACTGTCACTATTGTCCACCATTTATAATGAATATGATCTTTATTGGCCTTTTGACCAAAGATGATCATTATTTATTTATAAAGGAGATTGTTGTGATGTTATTATACATAATATTATAATAACACATGGACAATAAAGAAATGATATTTAATATTAACATAGCTTGTTAAGTATAATATACATATTTAATTAATATTCAAGTTAGATTATGTCATGGATGTCTATCTTTGGCATTATAGGCTTAGTCATCTTGACAAAAATAAGATAAATAGGTTAGCTTGAGAGAAAAATCTCAACATTAATGATTGTGAATCATTGATAACCTGTGAGTCTTGTCTTCTTGGAAAGATGACAAAGTCATCTTTTACTGAAAAAGATGAAGGAGCTGATAAAGTTCTAAGTCTCATTCATATTGATGTATATGGACCTATGAACTTAAGTGTCAGAGGAAGATATCAATATTTCATTACAGACAACCTATCTGGGCATGGGTGCATCTATCCTGAATCATTTGAAATGTTCAAATGATTTCATAATAAAATAGTAAAATAACTGGAAATGAACAGGTACATCAATATGCAACTGATAAAGACCATTAATAAGGAAACCATTTGCAATTTTATTTCTTTCATAAAGAATGTTACAATGGTCCTTAAAGAAGGTGATCACATAACCTTCTTGTGCTAAGCATGAAACAGAAATCAAATTCCTGCTAGCTGCAGGCACATAATAACAGTCTTTTAAAACTAAGTCTAAACCAGATGGTAATCGAAGAGGGTATGTTCCCACGGCTACTGCAGCAACTCTTGCTCCATTACCGATGCGTAGGATCATGTCTCCATCCCTCAGCCTCCTGCTATCCTCAAGACCCTGCATAGAAGTGCACAGATGAGCACTAGAACCAGAGTCAAGCACCCAACTGGATGCAGAAGAAACCGTAAGGTTAGACTCAATAACGAGCATACCTCCAGAAGGACCTTCCTTCTTGTTCTTCAGGGTGGCCAGGTAAGTAGGGCAGTTCCGCTTCCAATGGCCGTCGCTGTTGCAATGGAAACACTTTCCTTTGCCATCGGCCTTTTTCTTCGGTTCTGCCTTCTTCTTCTTTGATCCTTCCACCTTTTGCTTTTTCACAGACTTCTTTTTCTTTCCATAAGACTTTCTTTTGGAAGAAGTCCGTTCCATAGCAAGAACTGAGCCTTTAGAACCTTTCATAGAAAGCTCAGCGGTAACCAGCATATTCATTAACTTCGGCCAAGGAATTTTGAAGTTTATGCATGTGGTAATTCATGATGAATTGCCCATATGCATCAGTCAAGGATTGCAGAATAATATCGTTCTGCAGATCCAAGTCCAACTTCACACCGAGCTTCTCAAGCTCTTCCATGTCCTTGATCATTGTCAGACAGTGATCTTGGACTGACTGCCCATCACGCATCTTAGCCTTAAAAAGTCATTTCGTGACTTGATATTTGGCTGCGCGACTCTGTTCACCAAACATCTCCTGCAGGTGAGCCAACATTTGGCGAGCAGTCCCGATATCTTCATGTTGGCGCTGGAGCTCATCAGACATCGAGCCCAACATGTAATATCTGGCCTTATTATCTTCGTCAATCCATTTTTTCCAGAGACGCTCTCTGTTCAGTGGATGGACGGGCTGGTAAGGTGGGAGGGTCCTGGTCCAAAACATGGGTTAACTTCTCGGAACCCAAAATAATTTTGTAGTTCCTGAGCCAATCTTTATAATTGGGTCCAGTCAGTCTATGTGTGTCCAGGATACGTGCCAATGGGTTGGACGCAGACATTTTCCTGTAGAGAGTCAAAGATTCTAGTTAGATACTGTAATTTTGACTTGACCAATTTATTTAGGGATTTTATTTTTAAACAAATTAGCTCCCACTATTTTCTCGGATCCCTACACTCCCTCTGTAGAGATGCGAAAAATCTCCACGATTAATGATTTCTAGTGGGTGGTGCGGTCTCACCAACTGACTCATCACCTCACCTAACAGTTATTGTGATGGGTTAGCCAATGAGTGAACAACTCTTGTTCAATGATTCTCTAATCATGGTGCACCCAAACTTGGTCTCTAATTCATGAATCTCACCGTATCCGGAAATATTGATCCACTCCTTAGTTAAGTCAGACCCACCATTTGCATAGACTGGGTTCCTAATTGAGTCTCTCACCGTATCCAAAATATTGAGCCCAACTCATCCTCCAGCCCATAGCATCCAATGCCTAATAGACATGGTTGCATCTTCCCGGTGCAACTGAGCCACTGTATCCAGCCGAGAACAATCAACCCCGGGAAGGGCCCGCACATCTACAATGGTGGAAGACCTCAGACTTAATCTTTTCTTAGGGAGAATTGATTCAGGTCTCATTAAACTAGACTTGGCATTAGTCATAACAATTATGACTAACCTAGTGGCATGGGTTAGCTCGGATTATTGACCACCTCAGATCAGAACTGTGTCAACAGATATGGCCAGGTAAGTGAGACCGGTGGAAGGAATATGCCATTAACTCGTACAAGAACGCATTCAGGTCGAGTAGCTTCCAATTAAAAACCAGTCGGTCGTATGTGCCAAACTTACCTTAGACACCAAATTGTTGAGTCAGAACCAATTGGGTTAGCCTACAATCCAGACTCTAACCTCTGAGCCTAATTAGGTCTTGCTTGATCGTGACTCGATCTTGACCCAGACTTAATCCTATTAGGCTGGTCAATTTAAGCATTGTTGATCCCATCTAACCAACTCTTGATTCGGTTTGATCAACCGCTTAGACCTAATTGAGCTACCCAAGCCCGAACCCAGTATTATGAATATGTCTTAGATCTGAAAATTCTCAATTTTAGACCTAATTAATATTTCCATAAACTTAATTCTTAATTAAGTAGGGTTCATAAACAAAATATGCACAATAAATCCTAGGGTTTCAGGATCTAGGGTTTTGCAGAAAGTAAGTTTTGGGTTTCTGATTAAGGACGAACACGCAGCACCCCTACACATCATAAGAACACCCCATCGAATGGGAAGAGAGGGCCTTTAAACCCTTCTTCGTTCTTATGACCGGACGGCCAAGAGGAACGCCTTAATCAGGAACATGTAAATACTACAAAACAGTTATCAGATCTATATCATATATCTCATATACAAATTAGATCTAATCATGGCATATTTTGCATACATCTCATGTATCATAATCATGCATGTTTTCAGATCTAAATTATCTCATAATAATCTAAAAAATTAGATTTAAATTGATCTAATCAAAATAAATTCTAATCTAGACAATTATGTAGAACTATTCTACAACTAGTCTAGACATGCATCAATCATATCTCATATGATATTTAAAATTAAATAATTTTTATTTGCTATTTTTTAGATGTTATTATAACACTTATAATATCAAAAAATAGTAAATAAGAAGATCTAAAATATGATTTAATCAGATTAAATCAAAACATGCAAGAACTATTCTATAGAACTATTCTATTCTAGAACTAGTCATGCATATCTTCTAATCTTAGATCCAAATCATTTAATTTTAATTTTTTCTGATTTCAGATCTGATCACATCTCATGTGACATCTGAAAATCACTTTATTTTCTAATTAAAATAAAATTTAAAATCAGATCTAAACAATTTTAGAACCATGGCTCTGATACCAGTTGAAGGAAAATCCTGATTTCCCGGTCCAGGTTCGTTCAGATCTGATCAGATCAAGAGATATATTTCAAAAATTTTTCTCTTGATCTCAATCAGATCTTGATATGTTTCAGATCTGATTCTTATTATTTTAATAAATAAAATAAAATAAGATAAATTAAATCAAATTTAATTTACCTGATTTGGGTAATCCTATTACCCTGTAGATGATCCTGATTGCAGCGGAAGGTTCTGGATCTTAGCCACGCAAGCGCCTGGCCTCTACCGGTATCCACTCGGGTTGGATCTGGAGATCCTCTTCTTCTCTATCACACCTCCAAAAATCAGATCTGGATCTGATCTGGAGGATCTTCAAAACTCTTTTGAAGATCTGCAGTCGTCCTTTTGCAGCAGCGCAGCCTTCTTGCTTTTGATCGCCTTTCCTTTGATCTGAATCGCACCAACCTAAGTCCAAAACTCTTTTTGGACGTGGAGAGCAAGGGGAGAAGAGACTATGGCATGGAGAAGGAGGGGAGAGGCAGCCTTGGGGCGTGGGATCTAATTGCATTCTCATTGAATTAGGGTTGGGCGCAGGGTCTTATTTATAGACCTCTTGTGATCCAACTCCTCTTCCTTCTCCAACCAATCACAACCCTTTGTGAAATCAGATCTAAATCTGATTGGTTGGGAATAGAGACCCCTGGATTCCTCCTTAGAGGGCGCCTAAGACCAGTCAAACTTGGATTCTTAGTAGAACTCTGATTGGAATCCAAAAGGGAGGTGGAGTCCTTGTCCAACAAGGACTCCTAGGCGCCTCCTAACTTGGGCTCACGCCACCCTTGGCGTGCGCCCTTCTCCTTGCCAGGTTCTGGCAGGGGGACAGGCCCCCACCAGCTCTCCAATAGGTGCATGACATGTGGTCAAAAGTCAAAGTGGTCAATGGTCAACATTTGACCAGTCAAAGGTAGACTTTTGACCAAAGTCAAAGAACAAGAAATGGCAGGTGACCAAAAATGGCAGGTAATGTCTTACAAAATAAGACAACCTTTTCTGACTTGGACAACCTCCAGTCAGACCATATGAAGGCCTCTGATTGAGCACAAACTCCTTTGGCTCAGTCAGGACAACTTATTTATGATAGTAAAAGAAGAACGTTAGGTTCAATCGAGTGCTAGCACGATTTCCTTGAACCTAATTGAATCTCATTCAGATCAATTGAACTAGATCAGTTCAATTGATGATCACCAGATTCAAACCCTTGTTTGTGTGACCCAGTTAGGTTCAGTTTCTGTATGGTAATGGGATATGTCATGATCTCTATCATCGACATCATCGAAACTCCTTTCGATGGATCAGAACTCTTCTGATTCGAACAGCTAGAATGATCGATCATCTAAATCATTCTAATTGCTCCCAAAATCCACCAGTGACACCTAGCAGTATATGGTGGCAACCCATCAGAGCTGAATGCGAACCTCTTGGTGCAGCTACCTGTGTGATTAAGTTCTTCTATCTTGAGCCCCGATCAGATTAGGGTTAAGGTGAACTCGTCAAACCCTAGTCTCTGTCATATGATGTAATCATTCGATTCGAGTCCAATGTGAAAATCTAAATAGAAACTCTTTCTATTATTTCACTCTGCCATGGCCATGGGCTTCTGGACTTGATTCTCATGATCATCATAGGGCTGCTCCTCTACCACCGAGGTAGATAGATTCCATCTTGATGCAATCCAGTTCCTACAATGAACATGCTATAGCCAACATACACCTCAGGGTTCCATATGGCTAGGAGACCGAGTAATGGTGTAGTCAAACTATAACACCCTCAAGGTGAACTGCCGATGCATCTCAGGTCAAAGAACCAGACACACTACTGCAGCATCGAGTCAGTCATTGACGAGAAGGTAGACTTCCTAATGACTACTCGAGGTGGTCACGCTCAGTGCCCTCGTTCTCTAACGAGTACCTGTACTCTCGCTCCGGTGTCTCCACACCGTAGACTCAAGACTCATCTACTAAAGAGAAGCGATTGTACACCAACCTTCCGGATCAATCACCATCCTCGTGATGATCCTATGGTCGGGAGCATTTTATGAGTTAATAATGATTATTCATGTCTTAAATTTTCAACTCTTGAAAATATGAATTATCATTACCATTAACTCAAAGGATGTATCACAGACACTAAATACACATATGTGATAGAAAATAACCCATTTTATTGAATTATAGTCAAAATTATAATTTTGCCCCTAGAAGTGTATTACAAGTGTCAGCCAATTCTGGCTTCTAGGGCACATATATCTAACAATACGGTCAGGAGCATTTTTATGAGTTAATAATGAAAATAAATTTTCAACTATTGAAAATAAGAATTATCATTACCATTAACTCAAGGAATGTATCACAGATACTAAATACACATATGTGATAGAACATAACCCATTTTATTATTTATAGTCAAAATTATAATTTTGCCCTTAGAAGTGTGTTACAAGTGTCAGTCAATTCTGGCTTCTAGGGCACACATATCTAACAGGAACATATATTTTGATAAGGTAATCATAATGTATGGCTTTGTTAAGAATGGAGAGAAACCTTGCATTTATAAATAGGTTAATGATTCTATAGTAGTATTTCTTGTATTGTATATGGACGATATTCTCTTAATCAGTAATGACATCTTTGTATTACAAGGAATAAAGGTTTTACTATGATCTTAATTCTCCTTGAAAAACTTGGAAGAAGCTTCCTATATCTTAGGGATGAAGATCTATAGAGATAGATCTAAAAGGTTGCTTAGGTTATCCCAGTCCATGTACATCGATACTATGCTGAAAAGATTCAGCATAGTGAATTTCAAGAAAGGCTATCTTTTGATAGACTATGAAATTACTCTTTTGAAGAGGAATTATCTCACAGCTCCTTAAGAAAGAGAGCATATGAGTAGAATACCATATGCTTCGATAGTGGGTTCTATTATGTATGCCATGACATGTATGAGATCGGATGTAGCATACTCACTAGGGATAGTGAGCAGATACCAATCTGATCTAGATGAGAATTACTGAAAGATTGTAAAGATAATTCTGAAGTATTTAAGAAATACTAAGGACTAGTGGCTCATCTATAGAGATACTGACTTGAAACTTGTGAGATATATTGATTCCAGTTTCTAGTCAAATCATGATGATAGTAAGAGTATGTTAAGTTATGTTTTTATCTTAAATGATCTAGCGGTCTACTGAAAGAGTTCCAAATAACTTACTATGGTCGATTTTGTATGTGATGCGGAGTATGTTATGGCATCTGATGTTGCGAAGGAAGCTATATGGCTGCGAAAGTTCATCAATGAGCTAGAAATGGCACCCTCCTTGGATAGTCCGGGTCTGCTTTACTATGACGGCACTGGAGCTATAGCTCAAGTGAAGAAGCCGAAGGCACACAAGCACATTAAGCATATTCTGCATCGCTACCATCTTGTAAAAAAGATCATAGAATGAGGTAACGTCGAGCTTTAGAAGATCGATGAAAAGAAGAACATAGCCAACCCATTAACTAAAGCTCTTAGAATCAAAAAGTTCGATAATCATAAATGAAAGATGGGTATTCGATATTATTCTGAATACCTTTAGTCTAAGTAGGAGTTGTTGAAAAATGTATCCTAAAGCTAATCATCTAGGTTATAGATGGTTGAGCTGAATGTAGATTGTACTTGAATTATAAATGAATAAAATTATTATTCTAGCTTTTCATCACTCTTATACATCTTTTTTTAATGAACTCTTCTATGATGAGGTTCTTAGGACTGTTTAGACTCGACAAAGAAGAATTTATCATTTAGTCCTTAAACCTGATCATGACCAAATGATGAATTGTTATCTAGCATGACAATATTTATTGAGTATAGGTCATTGCATGCCATATGGATTGGTTGCCCTCTTAACTAAGGAGTATGGAGATACTGGTATGGCATTCTAATGAAATATAAGGATACATTTTACTGATCATGATCCAACTATGGAGCTCTCTATTGTCAAAAGTTGCTCGCGAAGGATATGGGCATAAGTGTCCCTTAGATCTGAGATCACCATGGTGACTTGCAAGCAACTTACTGTACTTTAGTATTGAACTACTTAAATTTTTAATTTAGTGATGAAAGATTACTAGGTATAGTCAAGTACTTATTTTATCGATGATAAGAGCACGATATTATTGTTAGGATACCATATTTATCAATTTAATTCTGACTTCTTAAATAATTTAAAAATTAATAGCAAATAGTAAGTTGGATCGAATCCATAGTGAAGACAACATTTTAGTTTTAAAATCTTTAATTTTATAAAAAAAGATTTAAAAATTAATTTAAAGTCAAAAAATATAATTATAGATAAAAAGTAGAAATTAAATGGTGTAAAAAATTAAACTCGGTATTAAGATCTACTAGTTAGATCTTAGCATCAACCTACAATAAAATAAAAAAAATAATTAAAGTATAAAAATTAAATTATAATTAAAAATAAAAGCTAAAATTTAAAATGCATAAAAGAAATTTTATATTAATTAAAATTTTAGAATTTAAATACATAAAATTTAAAAAAAAAGAAAAAAAATAAAGATCAGCTGATCTTAATCTTGGATCGACGTTGACATTGAGATGGTGTAGAAGTCAACTCTTTCTCTCGGCACCATCTGTCTATTAAGAATAGTATCCCAAAGCCTATGGTCAGTCTATTGATAATTGAGCTATTTTATGTAATTATATATAAATTATTAATTAAATAAAAATTATTTTAACTTTTTCATCATAAATCTTTCATCTTTTAATAAACTTCTATTTATTGTGATGAAGTCCTTAAGACTATTTGGAACCGATAAAGACGGATTTATCATTTAGTCCTTAAATATGTTCGTGACCAAATGATACATTATCATCAAGGATGATAATGTTTATCAAGTATAGGTCATTGTGTGCCATATAGATTGGTTGTCCTCTTGACCAAGGAGTGTAGAGACACTGATATGGCATGCAAATGAGATGTAGGGATACATCTACACTAAATGTGACCAACTCTAGAGCTTTTCTGCTATCAAGAATTGCTCTAATGAAATATGGGTATAAGCATCCCTCCGACTTGAGATCACCATGGTGACTTTTAAGCAACTCATTATGCTTTGGTGTCAGACTATCTGAATTTCTAATTCAGTGATGAAAGATTTTTGGGTATGTCAAGTACTTGAGGAGTCAGTGCATGAGTCAAGATAGGATTGACCACTCCTGAACACAGGAGCTGTGTTCAATAGTATTTTAATTTAGCAAAGCCCTAGCCAGAGTAGTCCTAGTGAGGGGTCACAGGACTAACTACTTTGAGACACGATTTGGATTTATCTTCCAGGATTGATAGTTTAACCTTGAGTTATCCTATGCACTGAAGTCAAAGAAATGAATTATGTGATAATCATATTCACGTAGGTTTTGAATATTACAATTACATTATTCGGCCTATCTAAACATTGGGTACCTTTGCTAGATGGTCACTTCGATTAGTATAGAAAATTGATTCCTATGCTATCGACTTAGGTTCGAACCTATGGGATCACACATACTAGAGGTTTCTATCCGATCTAATGGCTGATCAAGAGAAGTTTAATTAGTGATTTGATCACTAATTAACTAAATTTGATTGAGTGATTATTTTTGGATCAAGATCAATTGAATTGGATTCATTTGAATTTGACCCGATTAGGTTATAAGATGATCTAATCATCTAGGAGGTTTAATTCTTGATTTGATCAAAAGTTTAGCTTGATTAATTTTTAATTTTATTAGAATTTAACTAAACTTAATTAAGCCTAAATAAGTTGGGTTTAATTTGATCTAATTGGGCCTAACCAATTTGGATTGAATTAGTTCAATTGGAGGACAAACAATGAGACTAGTTTGACTAGTCTTCCCATGCACCACATCATCCTTTGATTTGTGCCATCCTTCTCTATGAGAAAGATGTTTTCTCATGAAGTTTTCCATGCAAGGGAGGGTGTGCATTGAATAGGTAACCACTTGATCTAAACCAAACCCTCATGCATCCCATATTTTTATGTGCTTCTATAAAATGCTAGATTTTATGGACGTGCGATAGAGAGGAAGAGAGAAAGAGAAAAAGAAAGGAAGATCAAAAAAGGAGTTTTTGATCTTATGCATGAGCTCTTCATCATGAGAAAAAATCAAAAAGAAAAGAGAGTTCTAGGTGCAAGGGATTTTGGGTGAGAGCATATCCTAGAATCTATCTAGGGTTTGGGATTTAGATCTATGAGTTCCGAGGGTCATGACTTCATAGATTTAGGTAGGAAACCTCCTCATCTTCTCATCTACATTCATTAGGATCTAGAGCATCCGAAGATATGGTGAAGAAGATTAAAAGAAGTTTGATCTAAATCAGCTATTGAAAGTTTTCTGTAGAGCTAGCATTTAGAAGGAACTAATCGGGATGAGGGCCTCATGTGGATTAACTATGGTGGCCAGACGTGTATGTAGCTACATCGCGGCAATCAGATCTACACAAAGGAGATCAGATTATGGTGCTCTTCTACCCACGAAAAGGTAACGTGTTTTGAACACATAGAGCAGTAAAATAGTTTTACTATTGATTTTATTTTTATTTTTAGATATGCATGCATATATAATACATTAGATACTATAGTGTGTAGCATTTTTTAGATTGGACCTATAGCTTTTTATTATTAATATGATTAATAATATTATCCAGTATGCATTTATCGAAAAAAAAATTTCAAAAGTGGAGCTAGAAACCTTGCACGCTCCCTTCACTGTCTCGAAGTGGTCTCTAATCCAAGCATGGCTTCCACCTATACCATCACCTTCCCACAATCAAAGACAACTTAATTTGATGGCTTGGTAACTTATTTATAGAGTTAGGAGAGCTGGATCCCTTGTTTTTGGCCAATATGGGATCAAAGAGGAGTTTTAATCAGAAAATATGAAGAAATCCTGGCAAAATTTGGATTAAAATCAGTCCTAGATCGAATTCTATTGAGTTTTGCATCTTTCAACTATCAGATCAAGATCAAATGATCCCAAAATCATCAAAAATGGAAGTGTAATAGCCTAGATCAAGTCAGATTAAATTCTGGCTATTGGATCGGCCTTAATGGTGCATTTCGGCCATTGTATCGTGTCAAAAACCACACTAAAATCCTTTTCCTAGTCAAATTGAATACCAACTATTCAATCGAAGCTTTGGAGTGCTATCGGCCATCCGATTGCATGTTGGGAGAGCTTAATCACCATCGAGATGAATATTGGCTGTCAGATCATCATTTGGAATGCCTGGAGCCATCCGATCATGCTCTAGAAGATAATGAAAACTGAATCAAAGTAGACAAAAATCATGGCCATTGGATCTGGATCGCAAACCACTGCTACCATTAGATTGCACCATTATTATAGTAGTGGACCACTTGGACCAAGTGCACTGTAAGCTGTAATCAATCAGTGCATAGCTTGGCCTATGAAATTATCATTTTACCCTTATATGCCATGATGAATTTTCTATAAACCTTTTAACGGTCTTGGTCCACCACGTGGCATCTTCTGATTGGGCACCTTCTGCTGAGCTGGTGGTACATACTTGATTTTATGGACCGGCAGGTTGGCTTATATGGCTGAGCCGGCTTGGACGACACATCAGCTTAGCTAGAACGTGCCGGCTGAGCTGGTTTTGATGGCTTGGCTTGGCATGCCAACTTGGCTGGGCAAGCCGACTGAGCCGAATCCATATTTTATTATTATTATTATTATTTTTCTTTGAAAATTCAAATCTAGTCCATTTTAGCTCTGATTTGCTCTAACTTATTTCATTGCGATCAGAAAAAATGAGCTCTTTCTATTGGTAAATATATTTTCTAAAATAGATGAATAAAATATTTATTTTTTAAAAATAAAAATAAATTAATTAATAAATTAATATTTTTATTGATAAATTTTTGGTACTTATCATACCTCTCAACTTAGGCTTTACTCATCCTTGAGTAAAAAAAAATTAAGTTTTAGATATCTTTTAACTTTAGAGTTTTGAATTTTATCTAAGCAATTTTCAAAATGGCCATTGATGTTTAGTAGAGCTCAAGTGAAGTATATTATTGGGGTATTAATAATTAACTAATATAAAAATTATGTAAAGAACATTCAATTTTTTTAAATTTTTCTAAATTATCTCTATCTTTATCTTTGAATTATTTAAGCTTTCATATGGGCAAGTGTATTGTTACTTCCATCCATCATTTATTGATTTTTTTTATTTATATTATCCACTTTTTGATGTAAATATCATTGCTTAGACAATGGGACCTGGTTACTTGATGGAAAACCAATATTTTTTTTTCTTAACATTGTACCATTATTTAATGCCTTAATCTCTTAAGCTTTCTACTTGATCCATGTTGCGAGTCTTAGGCCAATGACTCTCGAACCAGTTGGCTTTAGAACACTAGATATGGAATATCCCTCGGGCTTACTAGCTCGAATCAAATAGGCTACGAGTTAAGACTAGCTTTATAATGAGCTTCTTTGTCTTTTCCATCTTTTTACCTGAACTCAATGCTTGCTTAGGCAAAATGGCCCAGTTACTCAGTGAGAAATATTTGAAAACTATTTTATTTTATAATAATTTTTTTTTATGTATATGAAAAAATGTATAGTTACCCTACATAAGTGTTGAAAAATATATCTTAAAGTCAATCATCTAGGTTGTACATGGTTGAGCTAAATATAATTTATATTTAAATTTTAATTAAATAAAATTATTATTTTGGTAATTTCATCACTTTGTGCATCTTCCAATAATGAACTCTCTGTGATGAAGTCCTTGGAACTATTTAGACTCGACAAAAGAGAATTTGTCATTTAATCCTTGAACTGATCACGACCAAATGATTCATTGTTACCTAGGATGACAACGTTAATCAAGAGTAGGTTGTTGTGTGCCATAAGTGTTGGTTGTCCTCTTAACTAAGAAGCATGGTGATGCTGTTATGGTATGCAGGTGAAATATAGGGGTACATTTCACTGATCGTGATCCAACTGCGGAGCTCTCTTTTGCCATGATTGCTTACGAAGGATATGGGTATATATGTTCCTCAGACCTGAGATCACCAAAGTGACTTGCAAGCAACTCACTGTACTTAGGTATCAAACTACCTGAATTTCTAATTTAGTGATGGAAGGCTACTAGGTTCAGTCAAGTACTTGGCTTATCGGTGCATGAGTTAAGATGGGACTGACCCCTCCAAGTGTTAGAGCAAGTGCATCGTTATATTTTAATTTAGTAAATCTTCAATCGAGATAGTCCATATGATGGATGCTAAATTTTGAAATATAATATAGATGAATTTTTAGGGTTGGCAGTTAACCCTAGATTATCCTATGAGCATCATGGTCAAGGAAATGAATTATACGGTAACCATATGCCACAAGTTCTTCGATGTTGCATTATGATTTTTGATCTATCCAGACATCAAATACCACTGCTAGATGGTCACATTGATTGGTATAAGAAATTAGTTGTTGTTCTACTGACTTAGGATTCAAACCTATGGGGTCATACATAATAGGAGTTTTCTACTGTATCTGATGGCTAATCATGACTGGATGTTCCACTAGATTGAGACTCAGTTATTATTGGAGGATTAATTAGCAATTAGATTATTGATTAGCTCAATTTGATTATGTGATGAGGATTTAATCAAGTCAAATTGAATTTGATTTAGTTAAGTTTGACCTGATCAGATCATGTGATGATCTAATCATTATGGGAGATTTGACCTTGATTTGATCAAAGGATGGACCTAATTAATTTCTAATTTGATTAGAAGTTTATTGATTTGGGTTAAGCCTAATTTGATTGGGTTTAACCTGATTAGATCCAGATAAATTGGTTTGGATGAAATCAATTTGGACCAAGTCTAATGATTTTTGAATTTTGAATCAAATCTCCCTATGCCCTGGTACTTTGACCAATTCATTTTCTCCACGCACATTGTGAATGTGCATGGGATTTCTCCATGCCAGAAGAGAGTTTGCGCCGTCCATCTTTTTGCTTTTGACCTAGTCCAAGGGTTGGACCAGTTCAAACTAAATTAAATTTTGAATTCAACTTAGTTGGTTAGAAGTTCAAACCTCCTAACTCCCTGTGCCTTATCCACTCCCTGTGCCATTCTCTTTTTATCGCACATTTTTGTGCAATTTTCTAGAGAGAGGCATGTAGAAGGAGAGTCCTTCTGCATGCTTCTCACCTATGTGGGTGCAGGAATAGGACAAAAAGCATTTAAATTCAAGTTATGAGATTGAAACCTCCTAACCTCCAATCCTTATCCTACCATGTTAGGTCGCCCATTTTAAAATGGGATTTTTTTATGGGTGTAAAAAAGTTGCACGAGAAATCTAAGAGAGGTTTTGTGAGGGATTTCTATGAGATAGAAATTTGAGAGGGGTGATCTTTTTTGGCATGAGGTTTTTCGAAGAGAGAAGAGCGTCAAGGTCCTTATGGGTGTGTGCTGAATCCTAAAGTAAGGACTCTGGATTTGGGTGGAGAGATTAAGCACTGTGAGTGCCAGATCTCCCTAAGTTTTTCACCATCACCTCCTCTTCCTCCATAAAGTTTTTGATCTTTTAGAGCGTCTGGGAGATCGGGAGCAAATCATCGATGGGATCGACGAAGATCAGCCATCGAGGATTTCGATGAGGAGCTAGCACTCTAGAGGGGCTGATCAGGGTCAGGGACTCAATGTGGACTCACCATAGAGGTTGGACATGGGTGCAGCTATAGCATAATAGGATAGCAACTTTCGATGGATTCGGATTGTGGAGTTCATCTACCCACACACAGGTACTATGTTCTGAACATAGATTAGTCAGCAAATATGATTTGCTGATCGAAAGTATTTTATTTTTCTAATTCATATTAATATGTTAAAGATCCCAAGTAGGGTTTTATGATTAAATCAAAGCATGCATAGAATTAATGTAGATTTTTTGCTTCCACTGCTATATGTTTTGAAAAATTTTGAAAAGAATGCTTAGAACCCTGCTAGGTCTCCTTCAGATGGTATTAGGGCAACAGGTTGCTCGACATGCTTAATATGTAAACTAGAAAGATTTAATATATAACACAATGATCACACAGATTGTAATTTGTTCTACTATAAGTTTTATCCATTACCGTGGAGAGATTGTCCTGGTATGTTGTGATCTATAACATTGATCATAAAAATTTTAGATGTAATCTAATAATTTTTTATGATATATTTTGAATTGATTTTAATCTAAATTTCATCATGAATTAGTGTTTAGATACGATCCAAATATTTCATGATTTTTATGCAATGTACATAGATTTAGACTAAACCAAAATTGGATCTTATGAAGGTTCTATTCACTAGTCAAGCCGGCTCTCTCAGGAATCGAGCCAGTCGACCAGTATCTAGCCTAAAAGGGCTCTATGGCCTTCTGTTTGGGCCAGCTCGGTGAGGAATCAAACTAGCTCGGCTTGTGTTAGGGCCAACATGGATGGGATCCAAGCTAGCTCAACTAAAAGATGGCCTTCGAGGCTTTTGCTCGAGTCGGCTATCTTAGGTGACAGGCTGACTTGACGTCTGCTCAGACTGGCTTGGATGGGATCTAAGCCAGCTCAACTGAGAAGCTGGCTAAAGCTATTCAATGGCTGTTTTTTTTTTTTTAAGTATTCTAATCTATAACTAGTGCTTGTTTGTGAAATAGGCCGATCTATTTTTGAAACGAGTCACCTATTTGGTGAAACAGTGCTAGGTTGTAAAAAATCTTTCAAAATTGAAAATTATTTTTGAAATAGCGAACCCCAACCCATCAACCCAAAATTTAATTAAAAGAATTAAGTATTGTCTAGTTAGGTCTAGAATTATAAATTAAAGACCTAAGATAATTGCATAATACTATGGGTTAAAGGGTTAGATAAATTAGATCCATTAATTGGGTTAGACCTAAGGTTAGTTAAAGAATGGATTAATCTAGAGTAGTTGATCAAATCTAACCAAGTGTTGACTTAGATTAGATCAAGGATACTCTAGACTCAACTTTAATAGTTGTAGTTGAATGAGTCCATGTCTTTAATGAGACCAAGATGGACTTAATTCATGGCTAAGTGATCAAGCCCATAATTAGTTGGTTGATCTGATTAAACTTAATTAACCAGTTGGTGTCTAAGGTAAATCTGACAGTTTAGTCTAGTGGTTTTTAATTGAGAGCTACTCGCATCGATTCGATCTTTGATGAGTTAATGGCATATCCCTTCCACTGATCTTACTTACTTGGCCGACATGATCCATTAAAATTTGATTAGATCACTTTATGATTCGAGCTAACCTAGGTCACTAAGAATCAGTTTGATTGATTTCAATTTAGTAAGACTGAATTAGATGCCCATGGATCAAAATTGATCCTAGTCCTCATCAATTGACCTGGTGAAGTCAGTGGAAGGATTTAACTTGGTGAGGTCAGTGGGAGAAATATGGTCCATGTCCTTTCTATCTCAAATCATAAGTAAATTAAATCCTCTAAATTATTAGGTACTTAAAATGATAAGGTTATGGAGATAACCAAGTCACAGCCTCCAATTAAGGTGAATAGTAATGAGTCTTATTTTTTGGGTGGACATTGGAGGTGCCTTACACCTGATGTTCATCTGGATATTGAAATTACTATCCATCATATGATGATTAGGACGTACTCTCTGAATGATGATTAGGTTAGCCAGAGCTTTTCTTGGACCTAATTTTCATTTGCTTAATGCATCGAAGTCGATCATATTAATGGTTGGACCTAATCAGACCTTTTTAGTGGAGGCCATAGCCCACTAAATTAGTTTTTATGATAAAACCTAATAATTAAAAATTATTTGAAGAAATAATTGATTATGAACCTACCTATAGATGCATGCGGGTTAGCCAGAGCTTTTCTCAGGCCCATCTGTAGTTTATATGGATTCCAATATCCACTAAGAAATTAGTGTAATTCCTTAAATTGGAGGTAGAGGCTATCAATTCGTTTAAAATAGTGGAAGGATCTTTAGACTAAAGTCCAAGTCTTTAGAATTAATTAATTCAAGTACTAATAAAGTTTTATATTTTTTTTTTAGATAAATAGAATGGCTAGTGCAAGTCTGCTTCATTCACTATTGGATAGTGACAAGTATTTAGGACCTAAGAACGAGGAGTCTAGTGTTGACCCTAATCAGGCAGACCAAAAGAAAAATGATCCTCTTGACCTAAATAGGCTGAATAAGAGAAATTAGCAAGTGATTGCTGATCAAGGCTATTATATGATAACACCTGCAATTTCTCTATTTATGATACATCTACCTGGGTATTAGATATCGGAAGTTTGATTCATATCTGCAATTTATTACATAGACTTCAAATTGATAGAAAGTTTGAGAATGAAGATAGATTTCTTAATGTTAGGGATGAAAGTAAAGTTTCAATCCTAGCATTGAAAACTCTTGAGCTATTTTTCAAAAATAATAATATTATTTTAAATAATTATTACTATTATTTATTTTTTATGATGAACATAATATTTATTGGATTTTTGGTCCAGGATGGTTATTGTTTATCAATAAAAAAAATATTATGATATCATTATGAATGGTATTATAGTAATGCAAGAACAATTAAGAAATAACATTTATATTTTATCACAGCCTATTAGTGTAATGTACATGTCTAATAAATGTCCAAAACTAAATAATATCACTGATGCTTATCTTTGACACTATCAGCTAGGTCATATAAACAAGAATAGGATTAACAAGTTAGTCAAGGAGCATATCTTTGACATCGATGATTGTGAATCATTGAATATCTATGAGTCCTATCTTCTTGGTAAGATGACCAAATCATCTTTTACTGGAAAGGGTGAATGGGTCACTAATCTTCTAGGTCTAGTACATACTGATGTATGTGGAGCTATGAGCACATGCTCTAGAGGTGGGTTTTACTACTTCATTATGTGTACTGATGATCTATCTAGGTATGGGTATGTCTATCTTATGAAGAGTAAATCTGATTTGTTTAAAATATTCAAACGATATTGAAATGAGTTAGAAAAATAACTTAGGAAGAGTATTAAAACTCTTCAATCTGATCGAGGAGGTGAATACCTTTTCAACAAGTTTCTGACATATCTAGGAGAGAATGAGATTCTTTCACAATGGATTCCTCCTAAAATATCACAACATAATGATGAATCCGAAAGGAGGAATCAGACCTTATTGTACATGGTTCGATCCATGATGGGGTTTGTGAGTTTCCTAATTTTATTCTGGGGGTATGCACTTAAGACTACTTATTTTATTATGAATAACTTTTTGAATAAGTCTATTATAAAGACTCCATATGAGATATGGACTAGTCGTAAGCCGACACTCGCTCATCTTAGGATTTGGAGATGTCCGACTTATGTAAAATATTTACAGTCAGAAAAGCTTGGACCTAGGTATGATAAATGCTTGTTCATAGGGTATTCCAAGAAAACTAGGGGTTATTACTTCTACCTTGCTGATGAGCAAAAGGTGTTCGTTAGCAATAGGGCTATCTTTTTGAAAAAGAAGCTTCTTATGGAAGGAACAGCTGTCTCTAATGTTGAGCTTAGTGAAGTTCGATAGGTAGAAGAATCGACATATTCTAGTGAACCTGTAGAACTCAATTTGATAAGATCAAATCCAAGGCCCATTTAAGAGGCACCCTTGAGGAGATCCAATAGAGTACCACATCAGTCGAATAGATACTATAGTTTTTTGATCTAGAATGATGATCCTATTGAACTCGATGAGAACAACGAGGATCCAATCATCTACATGGATGCAATGTAGAAGTTTGACTCTGATAAGTGGCTAGAAGCCATGAAGTCCGAAATAAAATCCATGAAAGTCAATAGTGTATGGACACAGGTTGATCCATCTGAAGGGATAAAATTCATTGGATGTAAGTAAATTTTCAAAAGAAAAAAGGGTGCAGATGAAAAGGTAAAGATCTATAAAGCCCATCTGGTTGCCAAGAGATATCGTCAGCATTATGGTGTTGACTATGATGAAATATTTTTTTCAGTGGCAATACTCAAGTCCATTCAGATTATGCTTGCGATAGCAGCATACCTAGACTATGAGATCTGACAAATAGATGTGAAGATGGCTTTTCTTAATAGAGAGCTAGATGAAGAGGTGTATATGATATAGCTTGTGGGGTTCACATCCGCAGATGAGTCCAAGGTGTGCAGGCTTTAGAGATCCATCTATGGATTGAAGCAAGCATCTTGGAGTTGGAACATGCATTTTGATAAGGTGATCAGAACGTATGGCTTCATTAAGAATGGAGAGAAATCCTGCATGTACAAATGGGCTAATGGTTGTGTAGTTATATTTTTTTATTGTATATGAATGATTATTTCTTAATCAAGAATGACATCCCTACATTATAGAAAATAAAGATTTGGCTGTCGTCGTAATTCTCCATGAAGAATTTGGGAGAAGCTTCCTACATCCTAGGGATGAAAATTTATAAAAATAGATCTAAAAGGTTGCTTGGATTGTCCCAGTCCACGTATATTGATACAATACTGAAGAGGTTCTACTTGGAGAATTCTAAGAAGGGCTATCTTCCGATAGACCATAAAATTTCTCTCTTAAAGAAGGATTGTCCAATAACTCCTCAAGAGAAAGAGTGTATGAGTAGAATACCATATACTTTGATAGTGGATTCTATTATTTATGCCATGATGTGTACGAGATTAGATGTGGCATACTCACTAGGGGTAGTGAACAGATACCAGTCTGATCCAGGTAAGGATCACTGGAAGGTTGTAAAGATAATCTTGAAATATTTAAGAAATATTAAAAACTAGTGGCTTATCTATGGAGATACTGATTTGAAACTTATGGGATATACTAATTTTAGTTTTCAATCAGATCATGATGATAGTAAAAGTATGTCAAGTTATGTATTTATCCTGAACGGTGGAGTGGTCTGCTGGAAGAGTTCTAAGTAGCACACTATGGCTGATTCTATGTGTGAGGTGGAGTATGTCACGACATCTAATGCTGCGAAGAAAGTTATATGGCTAAGAAAGTTCATTGACGAGCTAGGAGTGGCACCTTCCTTGGATGGTTTGATTCTGTTTTACTGTGATAGCACTGAAATCATAGCTCAAGCAAAGGAACCGAAGGCACATCAACGCACCAAACACAATCTGCATTACTGCCATCTTGTATGAGAAATCATAAAGAGAGGTGACGTCGAGCTTTAGAAGATCGATGAAAAAGAGAATGTGATCGACTCATTTACTAAAGCTCTTGAAATCAAAAAGTTCAATAGTTACAAAAGGAAGATTGGTATTTGTTACTATTCTGAGTGGCTTTAGTCTAAGTGAGAGTTATTGAAAAATTTATCCTAAAGCCAATCATTTAGGTTGTAGATGATTGAGCTAAATGTAATTTATACTTGAATTTTAATTGAATAAAATTATTATTCTAATAATTTCATCACTTTGTGCATCTTTCTGTAATGAACTCTCTGTGATGATGTTCTTAGGATTATTTAGACTCGATAAAGGAGGATTTATCATTTAGTTCTTAAACTGATTGGGATCAAATGATTCATTGCTACCTAGGATGATAATGTTAATTAAGAGTAGGTCATTGTGTGCCATTATTATTGGTTGTCCTCTTAACCAAGAAGTCTGGTGATGCTGTTATGGCATACAGGTGAAATGTAGGGATACATTTCATTGATCATGATCCAACCACGGAGCTCTCTTCTACCAAGATTGCTCACGAAGGATATGGATATATGTGTCTCTTAGACTTGAGATCATCACGGTGACTTGTAAGCAACTCATTGTACTTAGGTACTGAACTATCTAAATTTCTAATTTAGTGATGGAAGGCTACTGGATGCAGTCAAGTACTTAGCTTATCGGTGCATGAGTCAAGATGGGATTGACCCCTCTAAGCGTTGGAGCAAGTGCATCGCTGTATTTTAATTTAGCAAATCCTCGATCAGGATAGTCCATAAGATGGATGCTGAATTTTGAAATATAATGTGAATGGATTTTTAGGATTGGCAGTTAACCCTAGATCATTCTTTGAGCATCATGGTCAAGGGGATGAATTATACAGTAACCATATGCCATAGATTTGTCGATATTGCATTATAATTTTTGATCTATCAGGATGTTGGATATCATTGCTAGATGATCACATTGATTGGTACAAAAAATTAGTTCTTGTGCTATCGGCTTAGGATTCAAACCTATGGGATCACAAGCAATAGGAGTTTTCTACCTGATTTGATGGTTGATCATGATTGGATGTCCCACTAGATTGGAACTCAATTATTATTAGAGAATTAATTAATAATTAAATTGTTGATTAGCTTAATTTGATTGAGTGATGAAGATTTAGTCAAGTCAAATTGAATTTGATTCAATTAAGTTTGACCTGATCAGATCATGTGATGATCTAATTGCTATGGAAGATTCAACCCTGATTTGATCAAGGGATGGACTTAATTAATATCTAATTTTATTAGAAATTTATTGGTTTGGATTAAGCCTAATTTGGTTGGATTTGATCTAATAAAATTGAGTCCAGATAAATTGATTTGGATGAAATCAATTTGAACCAAGTCAAATGATTTTTGAATTTTGAATCAAATCTCCTTGCACCATGGTACTTTGACCCATTCATTTTCTTCATGCACATTGTGAATGTGCATGGGATTTCTCCATGCTAGAAGAGAGTTTGTGCCCTCCATCTTTCTGCTTTTGACCTAGTCTAAGGGTTGGGCCAGTTCAAACTAAGTTTAATTTTGAATTCTATTTGGTTGGTTAGAAGTTCAAGCCTCCTAGCTCCCTATGCCATTCTCCTTTTGTCGCACATTTTTGTGCGATTTCCTAGAGAGAGGCATGCAGAAGGAGAGTCCTTCTGCATGCTTCTCACTTGTGTGGGTGCAGGAATAGGATAAGAAGCATTTGAATTTAAGTTAAGATGTTGAAACCTCCTAACCTCCAATCATTATCCTACCATCTCAGGTCGCCCATTTTAAAATGGGATTTTTTTGTGGGCGTAAGAGAGATGCATGAGAAATCTGAGAGAGGTTTTGTGAGGGATTTTTGTAGGATAGAAATCTGAGAGGGGTGATCACTTTTGGCAGGAGGTTTTTTGAAGAGAGAAAAGGGTGAAGGTCCTTATGGGTGTGTGCTGAATCCTAGAGTAAAGACTCTGAATTTGGGTGGAGAGATTGAGCACTCTAAGTGCTAAATTTTTGCTGATTTTCCACCACCACCTCCTCTTCCTCCATAGAGTTTTTGATCTTCTGGAGCATCCAGGAGATCGGGAGCAAATCATCAATAGGATTGATGAAGATCAATCATCGAAGGCTCCGATAAGGAGCTAGCACTTTGGAGGGGCTGATCATGATCAGGGACTTCGTGTGGACTCACCATAGAGGTCAGACATGTGTGCAACTACTGCACGATGGGAGAGCGACTTTTGGTGGATTCGGATTGTGGAGGTCATCTACCTGCACATAGTTACTATATTTTGAACATAGATCAATCAGCAAATATGATTTATTGATCGAAAGTATTTTACTTTTCTAATTTATATTAATATGTCAAAGATCCTGAGTAGGATTTTATGATTAGATCATAGCATGCATAGAATTAATGTAGATTAATTTTGCTTTCACTGCTATATATTTCAAAAAATATGCTTAGAACCTTGCTAGGTTTCCTTCAATAAGCCCATAAAAAGTAGACTCTTCTTTTGATGTTGGTAGAAAAAACTATAAATGCTCAAAGAAAAATTATTTATATTCTAGACATGACTCTGTATTGGATTTTCTTAATACTTGATCCATCAATATCTCATAAATTCTCTGATCTACGCATCAATTTTCTTTTAAAAATGCTTTGTTTAACTTGATTCTTAAGCATAATCGAGTGTTTAAATGCTAAATACTAACTTTTTCTCAAAAATTTTTTAAAAAAAATTAAAAAATTTTATTATTCTTTCTTCCAACTTGATCGACATTATCCTCAATGGAGAATGTAAAATCAAGAGTGTGATAAAGAACATGAAAGAATACACCTGACTCAATGTGTATATGGTCTAGTATGTGTCTTTGAAAATTTGACTCTCCCTCCAACTTATTCAAAATATCCTAAAAAAAATTATCTAAAAAGATAAATTAAATAAAAAACATTAAATATTGGGTTGCCTCTCAATAAGCGCTAAGTTTACCATCTTCAGTCAGACACAAGGCAGCTTACCTATCCTATATCAAAAATTGGATTGACAAATTTCAATGGTTTTGGATTGCCAATCTCAAGAAGATAGCTTGTAATTTTTTTATTAATATATTTATTATTAATTATGAAAACATAGTTTGTGATTCCATTCTCAGTTCCTTATTTACTTAGAATTTCTTCTATTTATTCTTCTAGAATGCTCATATATTGAGTTTTTGTATTATGAGTTGAGTTTAATGCACTGGATACAGGAAGGGTGTCTAAAGGTGGGTTTAATTCTGGAGATAAATTAATTTGATCAAACAACTCTATTAACTTTTCATTGTATGCCTCTTAATTTTTAAAAGAAGAACTAGCTTCTATGGATGAAGGGAATAAGATTTCAGGTTTATAGAACTTGGGTAAATCATTTGTTCTCTTTCTCCCTAGGTTTATCTCATTTATATTGGAACTAGCATCAGTACTAGTTTCGAGCTTAGATTCTTCTATATGGTTAGCTTTAGTACTAACCTCTTCTTCTTTATTTTTATTTTAGCTAGCATCAGTACTAGCCTCTCTCACCTAGTCTCAATATAGGTCTATAAGAATCCTATAATATTTAAGTTCAGAAATTACTTTAGCATTCTCTAATTAGGAATTCTTAAGTGGGACATTAGATTGATATTTTGGTCTAGGTGGTTGATGGATATTAAATGGGTTAATTTTAAGAATTGGTTGGCTCGATAGTTAACCTAGTTCTCTCCTCATATTAGACTCAGCTAATTATCCTATTTGTACTTCTATCCTAGTGATGGATTCTTGTTGAGTCAAAATCAATTGTTGAAATTGATTAAATCTATCATTGACTAGATTGGTTTGTTGAGTAGGTGGGTATGATGGTTGATTATAATATGATGGCTGGATAAACTGACTAGGCTGGATCCTATAATGAGCATAATTTTGATATTAGGTCTGAGCTTGAGTCTATTGGAGTATCTAAAAAAAATTAGGATGGTTTCTCTAATCTAAGTTATATGAATTTAAAAATAGATGATTAACTGGCTTGGAGTAGTCTTGTACAACTTGAACTTGTTCTTGGATAAAAGGTAGAAATTATGCAGCCATAGGATATTCACTCACATGATGGGTTGGGCTGGTATAGATAGAACAAATCTCTTGGTAATTAGAGGGTGATGTGTTTTATGTAGGTGATTATTGACCTAGGATTAGGAGTTGATCTATTTTCTAGGCAAGAAGGTCTACTTTATCTATCAGATTCAAATCAGCCTTAGAACTAGATTTTGGATGTTCAAATTCATGGATCCCTATCTATTTTTGGTAGAAAGATAGTGAAGTATGATTAATTAAATTTTCACTCAAGGTTTCAAATAAAGCATAGGCATCATCCTCACTTTTATTCATAAATGCACCTCCATAGGATGCATCTACCATCTATCTATATTGGTCTCCTAAACCCTCATAAAAAGCTTGAACTATTTGCCACTTAGATAGATCATAGTGCGGATATTTTCTAAGAAGTTTCTTAAGTCTCTTCCATGACTCATGAATTTGTTCTCTTGGAAGCTGAGCAAATTCAATGATAGCTCACCTCATAGTGTTGGTTCGGCCAATGGGATAAAATTTCTTAAGAAATTCATTTTACAATTCAGCCCAAGTTTTGATTGATCTCCTACTGTGCCAAGCCAGTACTTTGCTTTGTCTTTTAATAAAAAAGAGAATAAAATTAGTCTAAGGGCATCCTCAGTCAAATTTTGGATTTTCATCATAGAGTAGATTTCTAAAAACTCATCCAGATGCTTATAAGGGTCTTCATTGGTGTTCCCATAGAAAGATGGAAGCATCTGAATTGTGGTCGGCTTGATCTCATAGTGGATAGCATGAATATTAGGTAACTGGATACAAGTCGATCGATTATAAGTAGAAAAAATAAAATATTTCTTCATCTACCTAGGTGGTTCTCTAAGATTTTTAGTCATTTGGTTATTTGATTTAATATGATTCAGCCATTCAATTTTATGGTCGGATTCAACTAGATTAGGTAAAGCAATTTTCTACCATCTATGTACTAGTGCAACCATAATGTGTGGTTCAAAATTTTTTAGATTTTTTTATTTTTTTATTATTTTTTAAATTTTTTTAATTTTTTTTAGTTTTTATATTATTACTTTATTTCATAGATTTTTTAAAATTTCTAGAATCTTTTTATTTATTATTTGTTATTATAATTATATTATTATTTTATTTTTTTAAAAAATTAATGACTTTTTAATGATTTTATTATTTTATTATAATTTTATTTATTTTTTATTTTTTATTTATTTTATTTTTAAATTATTTTTACTATTTTTAATTATTTTATTATTTAATTATTAATTTTTTTATTATTTTAGTTTATTTTAGTTTACTTTTTTTGAAAGAGAAGAGGAGAAAAGGAGAAGAAAGAAAGAAGAGTTCTAAAGAAGAGGTTCTAAGAAATCCTAGAGCTAAAAAGAGAGAGAAGATTAGTTTTAATTAGGTTTAATGTTGGTTAGCAATCAAGTTAGGCAAATAATTCTAAGGATTGTCCTATATCTAGGTAGCTCTTAACTGCCAAGGTTATCTTCAAGCCCTCCAAGTGTAAGATCAGTCACTCAACTGGCTAGATAAATATAAGGTTGGTGGGAGTCCCTTCATTGCTTGCCTTGGACATCAATTGTGCTTAGCCAGGTAAGCTAATGAAATCAATTAAGTAACCATCTTCCTTTAGGATGCAGTCCGTGAACCACTTTTCTTAGACACTAGTTAAGTTGACTAACCCTAATCCGGTCCAACTCTTAGGATTTCTTGTCCTAATGAGCTCGAGTTCCAAGGGCCGATGTCTAATTGATTTTAATTTAATGGTGGTTATTTATGGGCCAAGGAAGGGTGATTAAATTTTCATCTTATCTTGTTTAATTGGGTGTTACCCTTAAGTTGATTTAAAAGATGAATATGTACAATCACTTTCAGACAAGGGGTTCTGTGCAACTAAATTGGATAAATGAAACTTAATTGAACTTGAAGAGCTTATCTTATCTCCGACGATCACCAAAAAGAAAAATAAAAATAAAAATAAAAATAATATGATGAATGCTCTAAGTAGTTAGGATTTTTAATTTTGACTTGAAGCTTTTAATTAGATTTAAGTAGGTATTTTTTAGATTAATTTAAAAATAAAATAAATAATAATAAAAAAATTTAGGATTTGGATTGATCTCACCAAATAGGATTGGAAGCTTCCTCCTTGTCCTAATCTTTTTTCTCTCTTTTTTTTCTTTTCTTCTTTTTTTCTACAAAATAAAGAAGAAAAAGTTAGTAAGCACTATTTATAGAAAATTAAAGAAATTAAAATTTTATTTATAATTAATTTATAAAAAATTTCATGTCATCCTCAGTAATGGTGCTAAAAACTTGATAAGAGCGCGATGTTCTCGTTAGGACACCATATTTACCAATTTAATTTTGACTTCTTAAATAATTTAAAAATAGATAGCAAATAGTGAGTCAAGTCGAATCTACAGAGAAGGCAATGTTTTAATTTTAAAATCTATGATTTTATAAAAAAAATTAAAAATTAATTTAAATTTAAAAATTTAATTATAAATAAATAATAAAAATTAAATGGTGCAAAAAGTTAAACTTGGTACTAAAATCTACTAGTTAGATCTTAGCATCTACTTACAATAAAATAAAGAGCAATAATTAAAGCATAGAAATTAAATTATAATTAAAAAAATTGAAATTTAAAGTGCATAAAAAATTTTGTATTAATTAAAATTTTAGAATTTAAATACATAAAATTTATTAAAAAATATAAAGAGTAGCTGATCTTGATCTTGGATCGATATTGGCATTGAGATGGTATAGAAGTCAGCTCTTCCTCTTGGCACCGTCTATCTCAAAGCAGCCTCTAACCCAAGCATGGCTTCCACCTATACCATCACCTTCCCATGATCGAAGATAACTTAATTTAATGGTCTGGTAACTTATTTATGGAGTTAGGAGGGCTTGATTTTTTGTTTCTAGCCAATATGGGATTTATGAGGAGTTTTGATCGAAAAATATGAAGAAATTTTAGCAAAATTTGGATTAAAATCAATCATGGATCAAATTCTATTGAGTTTCACATCTTCCAACCATCAGATCTGGATCAAACGGTCCTAAAATCACCAAAAATGAATGTGTAATAGCCCAGATCAAGTCAGATTAAGTTTTGGTTATTGGATCCACCTTCATGGAGCATTTTTGGCCATTGGATCGCATCAAAAATCACACTAAAATCCTTTTCCAAGTTGAATTGAATACCAGCCATTCGATCAAAGCTTTGGAGTGCTATCGGCCATTCGATCATGCATTGGGAGAGCTTAATCACCATCGAGATGAATATTGGCCATCGAATCATCGTTTGGAATGTTTGGAGCCGTCCGATCGTGCTCTAGGAGCTGATGGAAATAGAATCAAAGTAGAAAAAAATCCTGGCTGTTAGATCTGGACTGCAAACCACTGCTACCATTGGATTCCGCCATTACTGTAGCTATGGACTGCCTGGATTGAGTGCACCGTAAGCCACAACCAATCAGTGCATTGCTTGGCCTATGAAATTACCATTTTACCTCTGTATGTCGTGATGAATTTTCTATAAACCTCTTAACGGTCTTGGTCCACCATGTGGTATCTTCTAATTGGGTGTCTTCTGCTATGCTGGTGGTCCATGCCTGGTTTCGTGAATCGACGAATTGGCTTATATGGCTGAGCCGGCTTGGATGATGTGCCAGCTAAGTTGGAATGCACTGCCTAAGCTGATTTTGATGGCTTAGCTTCGCATGCCGACTTAGCTGGGTGAGCTGGTTGAGCCGAATCCAATTATTATTATTATTATTATTTTTTAAAATTTATATCTAGTCCGTTTTAGCTCCGATTTGATCCAAATTTATTTCATTACGATCAAAAAAATGAGTTTTTTTTCTATTAATAAATATATTTTTTAAAATAAATAAATAAAATATTTAATTTTTAAAAATAAATATAAATTAATTAATAAATTAATACTTTTATTGGTAAATTTTTGGTACTTATCAGTTGGTGCGTGAGTCAAGATGGGATTGACCCCTCCAAGAATTAGAGTAAATGCACCATTATATTTTTAATTTAGTAAAACCTTAGTCGGAGTAGTCCATATAATAGATATTAAAATTTTGAAATATAATGTGGATGACTTTTAGGATTGACAGTTAAATCCTAAGATCATCTTTTGAGCATTGAGGTCAAGAGAATGAATTATACGGTAACCATAGTTCACAGGTTGCGATGTGACATTCGACCTATCCGAATGTCGGATACCATTGCTAGATAGTCACATCGATTAGTACAGAAATTAGTTTCTATGCTACCAACTATGTTTGAACCTATGGGGTCACATATAATAGAAATTTCTACCTAATCTGATGATTGATCAAGAGTCCTAATGGTTTGGGACCTGCAGTCAAAAGTCCCATTAGACTGAAACTTTATGATTAGGAATCCCACTAGACTAGGACTCTATTTTCATGGGTTCCACTAGACTGAAACTCTAATATTATCAGAGAATTAATTAGTAATTAGATTACTGATTAGCTTAATTTGATCAAGCAATGAGGATTTGATTAAATCTGAATGAATTGGATTTAATTGGATTTGATCTGATTAGATCATGAGATGATCTTATCGCTATGGGAGATTGGATCCTGATTTGATTAGGACCTGAACCTAATTAATTTTAAATTTAATTATATTTTATTAGATTAGATTAAGCCTAATCTAATTGGGTTTGTCCTAGTCTAATTGGGTTTGGACAAAACCTAATTGGACAAGTTCAAATTTGAATTTGAATTTCTCCCTATGCCTTGACTTTTTAATCGACGCTTTCTCCATGCACATTGTGAATGTGCATAAAATTTTCCAAGCATAGATGAGTTTCTATGTTCCCTCTTCTTTCTGCTTTTGACCCGGCTTAAGGGTTGGACTAGTTCAAATAAATTTGAATCTTGAATTCAACTTAAAGTGGTTGGAGGTTGGAACCAATCCAACCTCTCAACCTTATCCCTTCTCCATGCCCTCCTCACTTTGTCACACAATTTTTTTTGGAATTTTTTAGAGTGGGCACATAGAATGAGAGTCCTTCTACTTGTTACCCACCTAAAATTAGTGATTGGAAGTGGATAAAAATTCATTTAAATTTGAATTTAAATGGAAGGTTGAAATAAGTTCAACCTGTTAGATATATGTGCCCTAGAAGTCAGAATTGGCTGATACTTGTAATACACTTTTAGGGGCAAAATTATAATTTTGACTATAATCAATAAAATGAATTATTTTCTATCACATATGTGTACTTAGTGTTTGTGATACATCCTTTGAGTTAATGATAATGACAATTCATATTTTCAAGAGTTGAAAATTTAAGACATGAATAATCATTATTAACTCATAAAATGCTCCCGACCATAGGATCATCACGAGGATGGTGATTGATCCGAAAGGTTGATGTACAATCACTTCTCTTTAGTATATGAGTCTTGAGTTTACGATGTGGAGACACCAAAGCGAAAGTATAGGTACTCGTTAGAGAACGAGGGCACTGAGCGTGACCACCTCGAGTAGTCATTAGGAAGTCTACCTTCTCGTCAATGACTGACTCGATGCTGCAGTGGTGTGTCTGGTTCTTTGACCTGAGGTGCATCGACAGTTTACCTTGAGGGTGTTATACTATGACTACACCATAACTCGATCTCCTAGCCATTCAAAATCCTAAGGTGTATGTTGGCTATAGCATGTTCATTGTAGGAACTGAATTGCATCAAGATGGAATCTATCTACCTCGGTGGTAGAGGAGCAGCCCTATGATGATCATGAGAATCATGGTCAGAAGCCCATGGCCATGGTAGAGTGAAATAATAGAAAGAGTTTCTATTTAGGTTTTCACATCGTAATTGAATCGAATGATTACATCATATGACAGAAACTAGGGTTTGACCAGTTCACCTTAACCCTAATCTAATCGGAGCTTAAGATAGAAGAACTTAATCACACAGGTAGCTACACTAAGAGGTTTGCATTCAGCTCTGATGGGTTGCCACCATATACTGCTAGGTGTCACTGATGGATTTTGGGAGCAATTAGAATGATTTAGATGATCGATCATTCTAGCTATTTGAATCAGAAGAGTTTTGATCCATCGAAAGAAGTTTCGATGATGTCGATGATAGAGATCATGACATATCCCATTACCATACAGAACTGAATCTAACTAGGTCACACAAATAAGGATTTGAATCTGGTGATCATCAATTGAACTGATCCAGTTCAATTGATCTGAATGAGATTCAATTAGGTTCAAGGAAATCGTGCTAGCACTCGATCGAATCTAACGTTCTTCTTTCACTATCATAAATAGTTGTCCTGACTAAGCCAAAGAAGTTTATGCTAGATTAGAGGCCTTCACTTGGTCTGACTGGAGCTCGTCTAGATCAGAAAAGGGTTGTCTTATTTTGTAAGATAATACATGTCATTTTTGGTCACCTACCATTTTTCGTCCTTTGACTTTGATCAAAAGTTGACCTTTGACTGGTCAAATGTTGACCATTGGCACTTTGACTTTTGTCCACATGTCACGTGCCTATTGGAGAGCTGGTGGGGCCTTGTCCTCCTATTAAAAAATGGCAAGGAGGAGGGCGCATGCCAAGGGTGGCGTGCGCCCAGGCTGGAGGCACCTAGGAGTCCCTGTTGGACAGGGACTCCATCTCCTTTTTGGATTCAAAATAGACTCCTCCTAAGAACCAACTTTGACTGGTCTTAGGCACCATCTAAGAATGAATCCGAGGGACTCTATTTCAACTAATCAGATTTAGATTTGATTTCACAAAGGATTGTGATTGGTTGGGAAGAAGAGGAGTTGGATCACGCATAGTCTATAAATAAGATCCTGCGCCCAACTCAAAATGCAATTCAATTCTCCATGCCCTAAGGCTGTTTCTCTCCTCCTCCTCCATGCCAAGTTCATCTTCTCCCAATCCTCTCCATGCCCAAAGAAGTTTGGTTTCTTAGTTGGTGCAATCTAGGCGAGAGAAAGGCAATAAAAAGCTAGAAGGCTGCGCTGCTGCAATGGACAACTGCTGATCTTCGAAAGTCATTTTGAAGATCCTCCAAATCAGATTTAGATCTGATTTTTGGAGATGTGATAGAAAAGAAGAGGATATCTAGATCTAGCCTGAGTGGATACTGGTAGAGGCTAGGCACTTGCATAGCTAGATCGAGAATCTTCCACTGCTTACAAGATCATCAATGGGTAATAGGATTACCCTACATTAAGGTAAATTAAATCTGATTTAATTTATCTATATTTTATTTTAATTATTAAAATAATAAAAATTAGATCTAAAATATTCTAAATCTAGTTCAAATCAAATAGAAAATTTTTTAAAATATATCTCTTGATCCGATCAGATCTGAACGAATCTGATCCGAGAAATCAGAATTTTCCTTCAACTGATATCAGAGCCAAGGTCCTAAAGTGTTTAGATCTGATTTTAAATTTATTTTAATCAAAAAATAAGTAATTTTTTATGTCACATGAGATATGATCAGAACTAAAATCAAAAAAATTAAAATTAAATGATTTGGATCTAATATTAGAAAATATACATGACTAGTTCTAAAATAGAATAGTTCTATAGAATAGTCTTGCATGTTTATAATTTAATTTGATTAAATCATATTTTAGATCTATTTATTTACTATTTTTTGATATTATAATTATTATAATAATATATAAAAAATAGTAGATAAAAATTATTTAATTTTAACATCATATGAGATATGATTGATACATGTCTAGACTAGTTGTAGAATAGTTCTACATAGTTGTGTAGATTAGAGTTTAGTTTGATAAGATTAATTTAAATCTAATTTTTTAGATTATTATGAGATAATTTAGATCTAAAAATATGCATGATTTGATACATGAGATGTATGCAAAATATGCCATGATTAGATCTAATTTGTATATGAGATATATGATATAGATCTAAAACTGTTTTGTAGTATTACATGTTCTTGATTAAGGCGTTCCTCTTAGCCATTCCGGTCATAAGAATGAAGAAGGATTTAAAGGCCCTCTCCTCCCATCCGATGGGGTGTTCTTATGATGTGTAGGGGTGCTACATGTTTGTCCTTAATCAGAAACCCAAAACTTACTTTCTGCAAAATCCTAGATCCTGAAACCCTAGGATTTATTATGCATATTTTGTTTATGAACCCTACTTAATTAAGAATTAAGATTATGGAATATTAATTAGGTCTAAAATTAAAAATTTTAGATCTAAGACATATTCATAATACTGGGTTCGGGCTTGGGTAGCTCAATTAGGTCTAAGCGGTTGATCAAACCGAATCAAGAGTTGGTTAGATGGGATCAACAATGCTTAAATTGACCAGCCTAATAGGATTAAGTCTGGGTCAAGATCGAGTCACGATCAAGCAAGACCTAATTAGGCTCAGAGGTTAGAGTCTGGATTGTAGGCTAACCCAATTGGTTCTGGCTCAACAATTTGGTGTCTAAGGTAAGTTTGGCAGATACGATCGACTGATTTTTAATTGGGAGCTACTCGACCTGAATGCATTCTTGTATGAGTTAATGGCATATCCCTTCCACCGGTCTCACTTACCTGGCCATATCTATTGACTCAGTTCTGATTTGAGGTGGTCAATAATCCGAGCTAACCCATGCCACTAGGTTAGTCATAATTGTTATGACTATGACAAGTCTAGTTTAATGAGACCTGAATCAATTCTTCCTAAGAAAAGATTAAGTCTGAGGTCTTCCACCATTGTAGATGTGCGGGCCCTTCCCGAGGGTTGATTGTTCTCGACTGGATACAGTGGCTCAGTTGCACCGGAAAGATGCAACCATGTCTATTAGGCATTGGATGCTATGGGCTGGAGGATGAGTTGGGCTCAATATTTCGGATATGGTGAGAGACTCAATTAGGAATTCCAGTCTATGCAAATGGTGGGTCTGACTTAACTAAGGAGTGGATCAATATTCCAGGATACGGTGAGATTCATGAATTAGAGATCCAAGTTTGGGTGCACCATGATTAGAGAATCATTGAACAAGAGTTGTTCACTCATTGGCTAACCCATCACAATAACTGTTAGGTGAGGTGATGAGTCAGTTGGTGAGACCGCACCACCCACTAGAAATCATTAATCATGAAGATTTTTGCATCTCTACAGAGGGAGTGTAGGGATCCGAGAAAATAGTGAGAGCTAATTTATTTAAAAATAAAATTTCTAAATAAATTGGTCAAGTCATAATTACAGTATCTAACTAGAATCTTTGACTCTCTACAGAAAAATATTTCTGCGTCCAACCCATTAGCACGTATCCTGGACACACATAGACTGACCAAATCCAATTATAAAGATTGGCTCAGGAACTACAAAATCATTTTGGGTTTTGAGAAGTTAACCCATGTATTGGATCAGGATCCTCCCACCTTACCAGCCCGTCCATCCACTGAACAGAGAGCATCTCTGGAAAAATGGATAGACGAAGATAATAAGGCCAGATATTACATGTTGGGCTCGATGTCTGATGAGCTCCAGTGCCAACATGAAGATATCGGGACTGCTCGCCAAATGTTGGCTCACCTGCAAGGAGATGTTTGGTGAACAGAGTCGCGCAGCCAAGTATCAAGTCACGAAATGACTTTTTAAAGGCTAAGATGCATGATGGGCAGTCAGTCCAAGATCACTGTCTGATGATGATCAAGGACTTGGAAGAGCTTGAAGAAGCTCGGTGTGAAGTTAGACTTGGATCTGCAGAACGATATTATTCTGCAATCCTTGACTGATGCATATGGGCAATTCATCATGAATTACCACATGCATAAACTTCAAAATTTCTTGGCCGAATTAATGAACATGCTGGTCACCACTGAGCTTTCTATGAAAGGTTCTAAAGGCTCAGTTCTTGCTATGAAATGGACTTCTTTCAAAAAAAAGTCTTTTGAAAAAAAAAAGAAGTCTACAAAAAAGCAGAAGATGGAAGAAGGAAAGAAGAAGAAGGCAGAGCCAAAGAAGAAGGCTGCTGACAAAGGAAAGTATTTCCATTGCAACAGCGATGGCCACTGAAAGCAAAACTGCCCTACTTACCTGGCCACCCTGAAGAACAAGAAGGAAGGTCCTTCTGGAGGTATGCTCATTATTGAGTCTAACCTTACAGGTTTCTTCTGCATCCAGTTGGGTGCTTGACTCTGGTTCTAGTGCTCATCTATGTGCACTTCCATGCAGGATCTTGAGGATAGCAGGAGGCTGAGGGATGGAGACATGATCCTATGCATCAAAAATGGAGCAAGAGTTGCTGCAGTGATGGTGAAAATATATCCTCTTCGATTACCATCTGGTTTAGACTTAGTTTTGAAAGACTGTTATTATGTGCCTGCAGCTAGCAGGAATTTGATTTCTGTTTCATGCTTAGCACTAGAAGGCTATGTGATTACCTTCTTTAAGGACCATTGTAACATTCTTTATGAAAGAAATAAAATTGCAAATGGTTTTCTTATTAACGATCTTTATCAGCTACATATTGATGTACCTATTCTAACTATCGAGCAAAATGTGAATGCCAAATGACCTAGGGATAGTCCAAACGATAGGTATCTATGGCACCTGAGATTAGGTCATATAGCAGAAGATAGGATCAACAAATTGAAGAAAAATGGGCTATTGAGTCTGTTGACTTCTAAGTCATATCCAACTTGTGAATCTTGTCTTCAAGGCAAAATGACTAAACTCCCTTTTGTAGGACATGGGGAAAGGGCCACAGATCTCCTTGCCCTAGTACATACTGATGTGTGCGGCCCATTTGATGTGCCGGCTAGAGGCAATTTTGTCTACTTCATTACTTTTACCGATGATCTATCTAGGTATGGGTATGTGTATCTTATGAGACATAAGTCTGAAGCTTTTGAAAAGTTCAAAGAATTCAGACATGAAGTAGAAAAATAAACTAAAAAATCCATTAAGGTTCTTCGATCAGATCGAGGAGGTGAATACCTTAGTCCAGAAATTCCTAGACTATCTCAAGGAAAATGGCATAGTCTCTCAATGGACTCCATCCAGGAACACCTCAACTCAACGAGATTTCAGAATGGAGAAATCGGACTCTATTGGATATGGTTCCGATCCATGATGAGCTTCACAGACCTCTCTGATTTTCTTTAGGGATACTCATTGTTAACTTCAATTTATCTACTGAATAGGGTTTCCCTCTAAAACTGTTCCTACCACACCGTATGAGATATGGCACGGTAAGAAACCAAGTCTGAGTCATCTCAGAATTTGGGATTGTCCGGCTCATGTCAAAAGACAACAAGCGGACAAGTTAGAGTTTAGGTCCTTCAGAGCTCGATTCATAGGATATCCTAAAGAGTCATTAGGATACTATTTCTACATTCCAGAAGACCACAATGTGATTGTGAGTCGACATGCCATCTTTCTTGAAAAATAGTTTATTCAAGATAGCGGCATTGGAAAGCAGATTAAGCTTGATGAGAAAGTCTCATAAGTACAATGAGCTAAGGACCAATTGGAACCAAATCAGGTTGAGCCAATAAGAACACTACCTCCTCCACCTCGTAGATCGAAAAGAGTTTTCCATCCCCTGAAAAGATACTTAGGTATTATTTCAGAGGAAGTAGAGAAATATTCCTCGTAGGTAATGGTGCTCATGGTGATGATCCCAAAACCTACAACGAGGCGATATCAGATATCGACTCCGAGAAATGGCTAGAGGCAATGCAGTCAGAAATTGACTCGATGCACTCAAACCAAGTCTGGACCTTGGTAGATCCACCAGAAGGTATAGTACCTATTGGGTGTAAATGGATCTTCAAGAGAAAGATTGGTGCAGATGGGAATGTGGAGACATTCAAGGCTAGACTAGTGGCAAAAGGTTATAGTCAACGCGAAGGCATTGACTATCAGGATACCTTTTCCCAGTGGCTATGCTAAAATCCATCCGCACATTGCTTGCCATTTGCAGCCTATTTCGATTATGAAATATGGCAAATGGATGTGAAAATGGCATTCTTAAATGGATATCTTGAGGAAGATATCTATATGGAACAGCCGCTAGGTTTCACATCCAGTGATACTGATCACAAGGTTTGCAAGCTGCAAAGGTCCATATATGGACTTAAGCAAGCATCTCAGGAGCTGGAACACTCATTTCAATGATGTGATCAAAATATTTTTGGTTTCATCAAAAATGAAGAGGAACCATGTGTCTTCAAAAAGGTCAGTGGGAGCGCTGTTGTCTTCCTCGTATTGTACGTGGATGACATCCTCCTTATTGGGAATGATATTTCCCATGTTGACGACAGTCAAAATATGGTTGTCCAAGGAATTCTCCATGAAAGACCTAGGTGAAGCATCCTTTATTCTAGAAATTAAGGTCTATAGGGATAGACCGAATAGGATGCTAGGACTTTCACAGAAGATGTACATAGAGGAAAGTACTAAAGAGGTTTAGTATGGAAAACTCTAAGAGGGGATTAATACCCTTCAGACATGGTATTCATCTTTCCAAGAAGATGTGCCCTAGCACACCTGAGGAAATAGAATGCATGAGCAAGATCCCTTATGCTTCTGCAATAGGGAGCCTCATGTATGCCATGCTATGTACACGACCTGATATAGCCCATGCTGTGAGTGTCACAAGCAGATATCAGTCAAATCCAGATGAAGAACACTGGACTTCTATGAAATGTATCCTTAAGTACTTAAGAAGAACTAAGGATATGATGTTGGTCTTTGGTAACGGAGAACTCCAAGTCTAGGGATACACAGACTCGGATTTCATGTCCGATGTAGATGATCGAAAGTCGACATCTGGGAGTCTGTTTGTGTGCAATGGTGGTGCTGTCAGCTGAAAGAGTTCCAAGCAAATCATGATAGCAGATTCCACCATGGAAGCAGAATATATCGCTGCATCAGAGGCTGCGAAGGAAGCATTCTGGTACAAGAAGTTTGCTACAAAAATTGGAGTAATGCCATCAGATGCCATTCCTCTATACTGCGACAACAATGGCACCATAGCCCTTGCTAAGGAGCCGAGGTCTCACCAGAAAATCCAAGCATATTGAGCGGCGATACCACCTCATCCGTGATTACCTCGAGAAGGGTTATGTCGAGGTCAAGAGAGTCAACTCCACAGATAATGTGGCAGACCCACTTACAAAGCCGTTGGGCCAACAGAAGATCGAAGCCCACCTTGAGAAGATGGGACTTAGACTTGTAGCCAATTGGCTTTAGGACAAGTGGAAGATTGTTAGATATATGTGCCCTAGAAGCCAGAATTGGCTGACACTTGTAATACACTTCTAGGGGCAAAATTATAATTTTGACTATAATCAATAAAATAGGATTTATTTTCTATCACATATGTGTATTTAGTGTCTGTGATACATCCTTTGAGTTAATGGTAATGATAATTCATATTTTCAAGAGTTCAAAATTTAAGACATGAATAATCATTATTAACTCATAAAATGCTCTCCGACCATAGGATCATCACGAGGATGGTGATTGATCCGAAAGGTTGGTGTACAATCACTTCTCTTTAGTAGATGAGTCTTGAGTCTATGGTGTGGAGACACTGAAGCGAGAGTATAGGTACTCGTTAGAGAACGAGGGCACTGAGCGTGACCACCTCGAGTAGTCATTAGGAAGTCTACCTTCTCGTCAATGACTGACTCGATGCTGCAGTGGTGTGTCTGGTTCTTTGACCTGAGGTGCATCGACAGTTCACCTTGAGGGTGTTATAGTTTGACTACACCATAACTCGGTCTCCTAGCCATTCAAAATCCTGAGGTGTATGTTGGCTATAGCATGTTCATTGTAGGAACTGGATTGCATCAAGATGGAATCTATCTACCTCGGTGGTAGAGGAGCAGCCCTATGATGATCATGAGAATCAAGTCCAGAAGCCCATGGCCATGGTAGAGTGAAATAATAGAAAGAGTTTCTATTTAGGTTTTCACATCGGACTTGAATCGAATGATTACATCATATGATAGAAACTAGGGTTTGACGAGTTCACCTTAACCCTAATCTGATCGGGGCTCAAGATAGAAGAACTTAATCACACAGGTAGCTGCACCAAGAGGTTCGCATTCAGCTCTGATGGGTTGCCACCATATACTGCTAGGTGTCACTGGTGGATTTTGGGAGCAATTAGAATGATTTAGATGATCGATCATTCTAGCTATTCGAATCAGAAAAGTTTTGATCCATCGAAAGGAGTTTCGATGATGTCGATGATAGAGATCATGACATATCCCATTACCATACAGAACTGAACCTAACTAGGTCACACAAATAAAGGGTTTGAATCTGGTGATCATCAATTGAACTGATCCAGTTCAATTGATCTGAATGAGATTCAATTAGGTTCAAGAAAAATCATGCTAGCACTCGATTGAACCTAACGTTCTTCTTTTACTATCATAAATAGTTGTCCTGACTAAGCCAAAGGAGTTTGTGCTCGATCAGAGGCCTTCACTTGGTCTGACTGGAGCTTGTCCAGGTCAGAAAAGGGTTGTCTTATTTTGTAAGACAATACCTGCCATTTTTGGTCACCTGCCATTTCTCGTCCTTTGACTTTGGTCAAAAGTTGACCTTTGACTGGTCAAATGTTGACCATTGACACTTTGACTTCTGTCCACATGTCACACACCTATTGAAGAGCTGGTGGGGGCTTGTCTCCCTATCAGAAATTGGCAAGGAGGAGGGTGCAGGCCAAGGGTGGCATGTGCCCAAGCTGGAGGCGCCCAGGAGTCCTATTGGATAGGGGATAGGGACTCCATCTCCTTTTTGGATTTCGAATAGACTCCTCCTAAGAACCGACTTTGATTGATCTTCGATGTCATCTAAGGATGAATCTAAGGGACTCTATTTCCACCAATCAAATTTAGATCTGATTTCACAAAGGGTTGTGATTGGTTGGGAAGAAGAGGAGTTGGATCACGCATAGTCTATAAATAAGACCCTACGCCCAACTCAAAAAGCAATTCAATTCTCCATGACCTAAGGCTATTTCTCTCCTCCTCCTCCATGCCAAGTTCATCTTCTCCCTCTCCACTCCATGCCCAAAGAAGTTTGGGATCTCAGTTGGTGCAATCTAGGTGAGAGAAAGGCGATAGAAAGCTAGAAGATTGCGCTGCTGCAAAAAAGAACTGCTGATCTTCGAAAGTTATTTTAAAGATCCTCCAAATCAGATTCAGATTTGATTTTTGAAAATGTGATAGAGAAGAAGAGGATCTCTAGATCCAGCCTAAGTGGATACTGATAGAGGTCAGGCACTTGCATGGCTAGATCCAGAATCTTCCGCTGCTTACAGGATCATCAACGGATAATAGGATTACCCTACATCAAGATAAATTAAATCTGATTTAATTTATCTATATTTTATTTTAATTATTAGAATAATAAAAATTAAATCTAAAATATCTCAGATCTAATTCAGATCAAAAAAAAAAAAATTTAAAATATATCTCTTGATCCGATCCGATCTGAACGAACCTGGTCTGGAAAATCAGGATTTTCTTTCACAACCTCCAAGCCTTATCCCCTTCCACGTGTTTTGACCATCTAAACAATGCCAATAAAAGGTGGAATTTATTTGTGCATGCATGAGTGAGAGAGAATCTTCGTGAGATAAAATTGCAAGTAGAGGGGCAAATTTTGAGCATGGAAAATTCAAAAGAGAGAGAAAGGTTTTCTTGCACCTACTCATTCCTCTCACGCCATTTGTTCTTTTTTCTTTCTTTTGGTCATCCACTTTAGATAGGATTATAGTGGAGTTTATGTAGATAGGAGAGTCCTTCTATTGTAAAAATTTATTTCATAAAAAAATTGAAAGAGAGAGAGAGAGCATGAGAGCATTTTCAGGCATCAGGGTTTTTGGATGTGCAAAGCCCTAGAGTTTGGACCTAGGATTCGGGTGGAGAGATTGAGTGCTGTGAGTGCATGATCATGATCAAATTTTTACACAATCACATCTTACCCGAAAGCTTATCATTTGGTCTTCCGGAGCATCTAAGAGATTGAAGAAAGGTGGTCAATCGGATCAGCCAAGATCAACCATCGAAGGCTCCGACGAGGAGCTAGCACTCTAGTGGAGCTGATCAGGATCGGGAGCTTTGTGTGGACTGACTGTAGAGGTTAAATGACTATGCAATTGCATCACAATATGAGGAGGCTTCTTCCAATAGTTTTGGATTGTGGAGATCGGCTACCCGCACCCAGGTATCGTATTTTGAACACGAGTAGATTAGTAGATGTGATTTACTAATCTTATGCATTTAATTTTCTATTACATATAAGCATGTTTAGATCCTAGTGTAGGATTTTAATATGATCATTGCATGCATAAAATTAATATTAGATTAATTTTAGCTTCTATTGCACTTATATTTCAAAAAAGTTTTGAAAAGCATGTTTAGAACCCTACATGATTCCCATCATCAAGTCTGGCGATAAATTGGTGGTAACTCACTAGAAATGCTTGATGGTAGGAATCCCTTTAATCCTCATGATTTCATGGATGATTGAACATAAATTAGATGATACATTGAAAAGGATGGGAGGGAAATTTATAGGCATAGATCCTAGGATCCCCGTCGGAGTTTGAATGGCCCTAGGATCCCTCTCCCGATCAAACTCGGAAGAAGAGACAAACTCTATCAAGAGTCCTCTTCCATCTCACATGCTCAGCACATGAGTCCAAATATTTTTTTTCTTTTTTTTGCTCTAAGATTTGTGTGGAAGAATTTTAAAAAAAATTCGGGTCCTTATATTCTTTTTCTCTTAAAATAATTTCATCCTTAAAATTAGCATATTGTAAAGCCGAAACCTTAAAGGTATAAAACTTCTACCTTATCCTCAACCTCCTAAATAGCCTCCTTCATTGAAAACATGATTATTCTATATCTTAAGTCCTTGAAATTATCATATCTTAAGTTTTGGAAACAAAAATTAAAAATACAAATCTTCTACTTCACCCTTGAGCTTTCAACTTAATATCATCTTTAACATGATTATTCTATAAATCTATCTACATAAGGAGAGTTTGGTTTTTCTAAAACTTGATCTTCCTTCACCATAATCTATAATTATGTACTCCTTGTAGATTAAATTGACATGAAATAACCATCATTTTAAGTTTTTGTCAAAGATCATAACTCATGGAAAATCTAGGGTTTGCAAGTAACTATTTTAATACTTTTTCAAAACAAAGATAACCAAAGCTATAGATTAATCATATTAATCCATAAAATATTACAAAAATTCCTAGATCTAGGATCTAATGACATGATTTATGCATGCATATAAATCTAAAATTTAAATATTAAATAAAAATATGAATGTTGATCGTATCAACATCAAACAACACTAGAACTAATCAAGTAGGAGAAAGAGATCATATCTCTTTTATCTTTCAGAAGTTAGGATTTTCACTTGCTGATCCAAGGCTGAGATTGTCACTTCAAGTCGCACACACATTCGGCCTCTACAAGAAGTCTACACAAAGCTTCGATTTTGATTCAAAGTCTAGCAACTGAACATCAGCATAGTGTACTAGCACTGTGCTGATCCTTCTTTGATGGTTGATGGTGAAACTCCTTCTTTGAATAACATGAACTCTCCAAGGACCAAAGGAGGAGAAGAGAGGATCTAAGAGAAGTCTTATTCCTCATGTTTTTTGAAGGAAAAACTAGATTTTTCTGCCATAGGATCGATCTAATCTGATCAGGTTTGTAGCTAAATTTCAAAAAAAAATTTACAACTTTTGATCAGATCTGAGAGATCTCAGATCTAATTATTATGATCCAATATTAAAATCTAAAATTATAATTAAATCAAGAACAACTATTGTTACCTATATAGGGTAAACTATTATCCTGATGATGATCTATCGTAACCAAAAGTTTTGAAGTTAGCCACGCAGGTGCTTGGCCTCTACTGGAGTCCACTCGAGCTGGTTCTAGACACCTTCTCCTTCTAGATCTAATCTCAAAAGATTAGATCAAATCTGGATCTACAAAGCCTTCAAATGAATCTTCAAAGGCAGCACCATATGCCTTGATGTAGAAACCCAATCTTTGATCTTTGCTTCAGCTTTGCTCAATAGTTGATCGCTGAACCAACACCCAACCTGGCATGGACATGGAGAAGAGAGAGAGGAGCGCTAAAGGGGGCATGGAGATGGTTTTGGCGGCAGCATATGGGCATGGAAGATGAAAGGATACAAATCCTAGCACGTAGGGTCTTTAAATAGAGTCCTGCACCAACTGCAGTGACCCATTGCATCAAGCAACTTGCTTTCTTGATCAACATGGACTCTTGGCTTGATCTTGATGCCTAATACCAGATCTCATCTGCATTTTGTCACCCAAAATTCCCCAAAAAATGCCACATAAAATAAATAAGGGAAGAGGGTGGCGCAAGCAACTAATCTCTAGAGTCTTTGATCACACCAAGACTTTTTGACCTGATCAAATCCAATTTGACTGGGTCAAATCCCTTATCCATATGGAGTGCATGCTTAAAAAGATATGCACTCTCTTCTCTCTCATGAAAACACCTAGAGGCATGTGCCCCTAGAAAATCTCTAAAGGGCACATGCCTCCTATCCCTTCTTTCCTGCATCTAGGTCAACCTTTGATCCTTGTCCTGAAAGTTTCAGGAATTAGCAGGTCTTGTCCTATTCTCCTCCAAGGGATTAGGACAAGCCTAGATTAGATTAGGATAATACTTTTCTAACCTGGATAAGCTCCAGTCAGAGTAGGATAGGATTCCTAAGTGAGCCAAATTCAATTTGACTTGGACAAAATGACTACAGAAGGAGAATGTTAGGCTCAATCATGTGCTAGCATGATTTTCTTGAACCTAATTAGATCTAATCCAAATCAATCATACTGGGTTAGCTCAATTGATGACATCCAAACCAAAATCCTTATTTGTGTGATCCAATTAGGTTTAGTTCCATATGGTAATGAGACATGTCGTGATCTCTATCCTTGACATCATCGAAACACCTTTCGATGGATCAGAATTTTTTCAATTCATCCTATTAGAATGATCGATCATCAGGATCATTCTAATTGCTTCTAAAATCTACCAATGATACCTAGCAGTATATGGTGGTAACCTATCAGAATTGAATGCGAACCTCTCAGTGCAGCTACCTATGTGATTAGGTTTTTCTATCATGAGCCTTGATAAGATTAGGATTAAGGTGAACTCATCAAATCCAACATCCTGTCGTATGATTAAATTATTCGATTCATGTCCGATGTGAAACCCTAATGAAAAACTATTTTCTACTATATCATACTACCATGGCCATGGGCTTAAGGACTCGATCTCATGATCATCATACGATTACTTCTCTAGTTGATAGATCCCATCTTGGTGCGATCCAATTCCTACAATGAACATATTATAGCCAACATATATCTCAGGATTCCAAATGGCTTGGAGACCAAGTTATGGTATAGACAAACTATAGCACATTCAAGGTGAACTCTCGATGCACCTTAGGTCTAAGAACTAGACATAACTACTGCATCGAGCTTAGTTATCGATTAGAAGGTAGACTCTCTTATCACTGCTTGAGGTGGTCGCGCTTAGTGCCCTCATTCTCAATGAGTACCTATACTCTTATTCTAGTATCTCTATACCATGAACTCAAGACTCATCTACTTTAAAAAAGTGATCATATACTGATCTTACAGATTGATCACCATCCTCGTGATGATCCTACGATCGGAAGCAGTTTATAAGTTAATTATGAAATTACATATCTTAAATTTTCAACTCTTAAAAATATGTATTATCATTTCCATCAACTCAAAGGATGTATCATAGACACTTTACATATAATGTGATAGAAAAAAAATAATTTTTTATTAATTTTTAAGTTAAAATTATAAAAATACTTCTAGAATGTGTATTACAAGTGTCAGCCAATCTGGCTTCTAGGCCACTCATCTAACAAACTCTCACTTGACCTAAAGCCAATGGACTATAAATCTAAGTCCCATCTTCTCAAGATGGGCTTCAATCTTCTACTAGCTTAATGGCTTCATTAGTGAGTCAGCCGCATTATCTACGGTGTTAACTCTCTTGACCTCGACGTAATCCTTCTCAAGATAATCGTGAATGAGGTGATATCACCACTCGATATGATTCGACTTCTAATGAAACCTCGACTCTTTAGCTAAAGCTAAGGCACTATTATTGTTGTAGTATAGAGGGACCACATTTGATGGCATCACTTCAAGCTCTGTAGTGAACTTCTTGTACTAGAATACATTTTTCACAACTTCTAATGCAACGATGTACTTAGCTTCCATGGTGGAGTCTGCTACCACGATCTGCTTGAAACTCTTTCAGCTAACTGCACCACCATTGCACATAAATAGACCACCAGATGTCAGCTTTCGATCATCTATATCAGATAAAGTCTGAGTCTGTATACCCCTGTACCTAGAGTTCTCCATTACTAAAGATCATAAACATATCTTTAGTCCTTCTCAAGTACTTAAGGATACACTTCATAGAAGTTTAGTGCTCTTCATCTAAATTCATCTGATATCTACTCATGACACTCATATCATGTGCAACATTAGGTCATGTACACAGCATGGCATACATTAGGCTCCCTATTGCTGAAGCATAAGGGATCATACTCATGCATTCAATCTCCTTAGCTATGTTGGGACACATCTTTTTAGAGAGATGAATGCCATGTTTGAAGGGCATAAATCTCCTCTTGGAGTTTTCCGTGTTGAACCTCTTCAGCACCTCCTCTATGTACATTTTTTTTGATAGACCCAGCATCCTATTTGGTCTATCCTTATAGACCTTTATTTTCAATATAAAGGATGCCTCTCCTAGGTCTTTCATAGAAAACTCTTTTAACAACCACATTTTGACTGATGTTAACATGAAAATATCATACCCAATCAGAAAGATATCATCAATGTTTCTTTTGAAGATTCATTTACATTCAATAGGTACAATATATTCCAGTGGATCTACAAAGATTCAGACTTATTTTGAGTGCATTGAATTAATTTCTAATTTGTTGCCTCTAACTATTTCTCAAAGTTGATATCAGATATCATCTCATCATAGATTTTGGGATCATCACCATGAACTCCATTTTCTGTGAGAAACTTTTTTTCTATATCCTCTGAAATAGTACCTAAGTACCTCTCAGGAGGATGAAAAATTCTACTGAATCTACGAGATGGAGGAGGTTGTGTTTGGACTGGCTGAAACTGATTGGGTTCCATAGGTTTCTTAGCTCGTTGCTGTTTGGAGACTTTCTCCTCGAGCCTAATCTTTCTCCCGATATGATCATCTTGAATAAATTATTTTTTAAGAAAAATGGTATGTTGACTCACAATCATATTGTAGTCTTTTGGAAGATAGAAATAATATCCTAACGACTCTTTAGGATATTCGAAAAATCAAGCTCTAAATGACCTAGATCCTAATTTGTCTACCTATTATCTCTTGACATGGGCTGAATAATCCTAAATTCTGAGATGACTCAGACTTGATTTCTTATCATACCATATCTCATACGGTGTGGTAGGAACGATTTTAGAGAAAACTCTATTTAGTAGGTAGATAGTGGTCATTAGACTATATCCCCAAAGAAACTCAAAAAGATCCATGAAGCTCATCATGGATCGAGCCATATTTAATAGGATCCAATTTCTTCGTTCTGAAAGCCCGTTGAGTTGGGCATTCCAGGTAGAGTTCATTGCGAGATTATGTCATTTTTTTTAAGATAGTCAAAAAATTTTCAACTAAGGTATTCACCACCTCAATTTGATCGAAGAATCTTAATGGATTTCTAGTTTGCTTTTCTACTTCATATCTGAATTTCTTAAACTTTTCAAAAGCTTCAAACTCGTGTCGCATCAAATATATATATCCGTATTGAGATAAATCATCAATAAAGATAATAAACTAGACATAATTACCTTTGGTCGGTACATCAAATGGGCCACACACATTTATATGTACCAGGATAAGTAGGTCTGTGGCCCTTTCTCCATATTCTATAAAAGAAAGCTTGGTCATTTTGCCTTGAAGACATGATTCATGAATCAGATATGACTTGGAAGTCAATAGACCCATTAGTCTAGACTTTTTTAATTTGTTAATCCTATCTTCCACTATATGACCTAGCCTAACATGCCATAGATACCTTTTGTTTAGACTACCCCTAGGTTGTTTAGATCCTATGGCATTCATGTTTTGCTCGATATTAAAAATAGAAACATCAATATGTAACTGGTAGAGACCATTATTAAGAAAATCACTTGCAATTTTATTTCTTTCAAAAAGAATAGTATAGTGATCTTTAAGAAAGCTAATTACATAACCTTCTTATGCTAAACAAGAAATAAAAATTAAATTTTTGCTTATTGTAGTCATATAATAACAGTCCCTAAGTACAAAAACTAAACCAGACGATAATCAAAGATGATAGGTTCTAGTGCGGACATCAGAGCCACCAGAAGTCGGCAACATAATTTAGATTCAATTTGGATTGAATCTAAATATCAGAATAACTCTACTTCAGTTATTTTGTTCTAGTCCTTTTGATTTAATCAATTAGTTCTTTTGATGTATTTAGTTTTGGGTCTATAGGACCATACTTGGGTTTATTTTGGATTGAGCCTTATTTGGAAAGAGACCATCATAAAGAAGCAAGCTTGGTCCACATCATCTTTAGAGCCACCACCCTCCACATGACTAGGGAGGAAATACACATGCCAGCATGTGCCATGCCCAAGGATCCTCATGCCAAGTTGTGCTAGGCATCAAGCACTCACATGAATTTTCTTTTCTTCCCTAGGATTCCTTAAGAGTTCTTGATTTCTTACTTATTTTATTAAAAGATTGATTTCTTTCCTATGGTTCCATAAAAGATAGATATGGTATATTATTGTATTTGAAATCATACATAATATTTTACTTTTTTGTTGGAAGGGTTGATTTTTTTTTTGTAAAGGGAATAGGATTCCTAAAGAAATAGGACCCCTAGGGTCCTATATAAACCCATGTAATTTTCATGAATGAGACAATGAATGAATGAATTATTTTATAATTTTCATAAATACTTGTGTTGGTCGTTCCAAGAGGGGGAGGATGTGAGATCCAAAATTATCCCACGAGGGAAGGGTGCGAGGCCCATCTTTTTCTATCTCTTTAACATTCATTTTCTTAAGATTCAGTATTCCTACGACTCCAATTCATCTTCACCATCCACGTACATAAGCTTATCCCACCAAAAGAAGATCTATCTCCTCCAAAATTTTCATCTATCATGCAGAGAGAGAAAGAATGATCTATTATTCTATAGATCAAATGTTGACAAGGACCTTCATTTTTTCTCAACTGATCTTTGATTTTTATTTTTTTTTTTAGATCTAATATTGGTAAAGATCCAGTTCTTTATCGATAGATCTACTTGATTAAAAGATTAAGAGCCCTAATTAGTGTAGTTTCATAACTACCACGATCTAAATTCTTCTTATCATTTTTTTTGAATTTTCTTGTGGGCTTAATTTTTTGCTATCCTTCCTTCCATTTATATTTTTTTTATAATTATTTATAAATAGATTTAATTTTTACTATCTATCTATTTATTTTATTATTACTAATTATTTACTGATCTCTAAAATGGCATTCATCAGCATTATTTAGATTGATCGTTCTTTGATCCTGATAAGTACCATAAATTCACTAATAAAAGTATTAATTTATTAATTAATTTATATTAATTTTTAAAAATTAATGATCAATTTATATATATTTTAAGAAATTAATATTTTTATTAATTAAAAAATTAATTAAAAAATAATAAAAATTAAAAAATAAAATTTTATAATCAATGAAGGAGCTCATTTTTTTTATCACAATAAAATAAATTTTAAGCAAAATAGAGCTAAAATGGAGAAGATATAAATTTTTAAAGAAATAAAATAAATAAAAATTAAATAAAAAATAACATACGGCTCAGTCGGCTCAAGCCGTCGTGCCATATCAGCTGGCGCATCCAAACACGTCGTGCCAAGCTGACAAGCCAGTGTGCCAAGCTAGCCAGCTAAGCCGACTCAATTGCGGAAACCATCAGTGTTAGATATATATGCCTTAGAAGCCAGAATTGGCTAACACTTGTAATACACTTATAAAGGTAAAATTATAATTTTGACTATAATCAATAAAATAGATTATTTTCTATCACATATGTGTATTTAGTATCTGTGATACATCCTTTGAGTTAATGGTAATAATAAATCATATTTTCAAAAGTTGAAAATTTAAGACATGAATAATCATTATTAACTCATAAAATGCTTCCGACCATAGGATCATCACAAGGATGGTGATTGATTTGAAAGGTTGGTGTATAATCGCTTCTCTTTAGTAGATGAGTCTTGAGTCTACAGTGTAGAGACACCAGAGCGAGAGTGCATGTACTCATTAGAGAACGAGGGCACTGAGTGTGACCACCTCGAGTAGTCATTAGGAAGTCTACCTTCTCGTCAATGACTGACTCGATGCTGCAGTAGTGTGTCTGGTTCTTTGACCTGAGGTGCATCGGCAGTTCACCTTGAGGGTGTTATAGTTTGACTACACCATTACTCGGTCTCCTAGCCATATGGAACCCTGAGGTGTATGTTGGCTATAGCATGTTCATTGTAGGAACTGGATTGCATCAAGATGGAATCTATCTACCTCGGTGGTAGAGGAGCAGCCCTATGATGATCATGAGAATCAAGTCCAGAAGCCCATGGCCATGGCAGAGTGAAATAATAGAAAGAGTTTCTATTTAGATTTTCACATCGGACTTGAATCGAATGATTACATCATATGACAGAAACTAGGGTTTGACGAGTTCACCTTAACCCTAATCTGATCGGGGCTCAAGATAGAAGAACTTAATCACACAGGTAGCTGCACCAAGAGGTTCGCATTCAGCTCTGATGGGTTGCCACCATATACTGCTAGGTGTCACTGGTGGATTTTGGGAGCAATTAGAATGATTTAGATGATCGATCATTCTAGCTGTTCGAATCAGAAGAGTTCTGATCCATCGAAAGGAGTTTCGATGATGTCGATGATAGAGATCATGACATATCCCATTACCATACAGAACTGAACCTAACTGGGTCACACAAACAAGGGTTTGAATCTGGTGATCATCAATTGAACTGATCCAGTTCAATTGATCTGAATGAGATTCAATTAGGTTCAAGAAAATCGTGCTAGCACTCGATTGAACCTAACGTTCTTCTTTTACTATCATAAATAAGTTGTCCTGACTGAGCCAAAGGAGTTTGTGCTCAATCAGAGGCCTTCACTATGGTCTGACTGGAGGTTGTCCAAGTCAGAAAAAGGTTGTCTTATTTTGTAAGACATTACCTACCATTTTTGGTCACCTGCCATTTCTCGTCCTTTGACTTTGGTCAAAAGTCTGACCTTTGACTGGTCAAATGTTGACCATTGACACTTTGACTTTTGTCCACATGTCATGCACCTATTGGAGAGCTGGTGGGGGCTTGTCCCCCTACCAGAACCTGGCAAGGAGGAGGGCGCACGCCACCCAGGGTGGCGTGTGCCCAAGTTGGAGGCGCCCAGGAGTCCTTGTTGGACAAGGGACTCCATCTCCTTTTTGGATTCCAATTAGAGTTCTCCTAAGAACCAACTTTGACTGGTCTTAGGCACCCTCTAAGGAGGAATCCAAGGGGACTCTATTCCCACCAATCAGATTTAGATCTGATTTCACAAAGGGTTGTGATTGGTTGGGAAGAAGAGGAGTTGGATCACACATAGTCTATAAATAAGACCCTGCGCCCAACTCAAAAAAGAATTGAAATTCTCCATGCCCCAAGGCTGCCTCTCTCTCCTCCTCCTCCATGCCAAGTTCCATCTTCTCCCTCTCCTCTCCACGTCCAAAAGGAGTTTGGGATCTTAGTTGGTGCAATTCCAGATCAGAGAAAGGCGATCAGAAAGCTAGAAGGCTGCGCTGCTGCAAAGGACGAACTGCTGATCTTCAAAAGGAGTTTTGAAGATCCTCCAGATCAGATCCAGATCTGAATTTTTGGAGATGTGATAGAGAAGAAGAGGATCTCTAGATCCAGCCTGAGTGGATACCGGTAGAGGCCAGGCACTTGCGTGGCTAGATCCAGAACCTTCCGCTGCTTACAGGATCATCAACGGGTAATAGGATTACCCACAATCAAGGTAAATTAAATTTGATTTAATTTATCTTAATTTTATTTTAATTATTAAAATAATAAGAATCAGATCTAAAATATCTCAGATCTGATTAGATCAAAGAAAAAAAAATTTTTGAAAAATATATCTCTTGATCTGATCAGATCTGAACGAACCTGGATCCGAAAATCAGGATTTTCCCTTCAACTGGTATCAGAGCCAAGGTTCTAAAAGTGTTTAGATCTAATTTTAAATTTATTTTAATTAAAAAAATAAGTGATTTTAGATGTCACATGAGATGTGATCAGATCTGAAATTAGAAAAAAAATTAAAATTAAATGATTTGGATCTAAGATTAGAAGAATATGCATGACTAGTTCTAAAATAGAATAGTTCTATAGAATAGTCTTGCATGTTTTTAATTTAATTTGATTAAATCATATTTTAGATCTATTTATTTACTATTTTTTGATATTATAATTATTATAATAACATCTAAAAAATAGCAAATAAAAATTATTTAATTTTAAATATCATATGAGATATGATTGATGCATGTCTAGACTAGTTGTAGAATAGTTCTACATAATTGTCTAGATTAGAATTTATTTTGATTAGATCAATTTAAATCTAATTTTTTAGATTATTATGAGATAATTTAGATCTGAAAAATATGCATGATTCGATACATGAGATGTATGCAAAATATGCCATGATTAGATCTAATTTGTATATGAGATATATGATATAGATCTAAAACTGTTTTGTAGTATTGACATGTTCCTGATTAAGGCGTTCCTCTTGGCCGTCCGGTCATAAGAACGAAGAAGGGTTTAAAGGCCCTCTCTTCCCATTCGATGGGGTGTTCTTATGATGTGTAGGGGTGCTGCGTGTTCGTCCTTAATCAGAAACCCAAAACTTACTTTCTGCAAAACCCTAGATCCTGAAACCCTAGGATTTATTGTGCATATTTTGTTTATGAACCCTACTTAATTAAGAATTAAGATTTATGGAATATTAATTAGGTCTAAAATTGAGAATTTCAGATCTAAGACATATTCATAATACTGGGTTCGGGCTTGGGTAGCTCAATTAGGTCTAAGCGGTTGATCAAACCGAATCAAGAGTTGGTTAGATGGGATCAACAATGCTTAAATTGACCAGCCTAATAGGATTAAGTCTGGGTCAAGATCGAGTCACGATCAAGCAAGACCTAATTAGGCTCAGAGGTTAGAGTCTGGATTGTAGGCTAACCCAATTGGTTCTGACTCAACAATTTGGTGTCTAAGGTAAGTTTGGCACATACGACCGACTGGTTTTTAATTGGAAGCTACTCGACCTGAATGCGTTCTTGTACGAGTTAATGGCATATTCCTTCCACCGGTCTCACTTACCTGGCCATATCTGTTGACACAGTTCTGATCTGAGGTGGTCAATAATCCGAGCTAACCCATGCCACTAGGTTAGTCATAATTGTTATGACTATGAGCCAAGTCTAGTTTAATGAGACCTGAATCAATTCTCCCTAAGAAAAGATTAAGTCTGAGGTCTTCCACCATTGTAGATGTGCGGGCCCTTCCCGGGGTTGATTGTTCTCGGCTGGATACAGTGGCTCAGTTGCACCGGGAAAAGATGCAACCATGTCTATTAGGCATTGGATGCTATGGGCTGGAGGATGAGTTGGGCTCAATATTCCGGTGGATACGGTGAGAGACTCAATTAGGAACCCAGTCTATGCAAATGGTGGGTCTGACTTAACTAAGGAGTGGATCAATATTCCGGATACGGTGAGATTCATGAATTAGAGACCAAGTTTGGGTGCACCATGATTAGAGAATCATTGAACAAGAGTTGTTCACTCATTGGCTAACCCATCACAATAACTGTTAGGTGAGGTGATGAGTCAGTTGGTGAGACCGCACCACCCACTAGAAATCATTAATCATGGAGATTTTTGCATCTCTACAGAGGGAGTGTAGGGATCCGAGAAAATAGTGGGAGCTAATTTGTTTAAAAATAAAATCCCTAAATAAATTGGTCAAGTCATAAATTACAGTATCTAACTAGAATCTTTGACTCTCTACAGGAAAAATGTCTGCGTCCAACCCATTGGCACGTATCCTGGACACACATAGACTGACTGGACCCAATTATAAAGATTGGCTCAGGAACTACAAAATTATTTTGGGTTCAGAGAAGTTAACCCATGTTTTGGACCAGGACCCTCCCACCTTACCAGCCCGTCCATCCACTGAACAGAGAGCGTCTCTGAAAAAATGGATAGACGAAGATAATAAGGCCAGATATTACATGTTGGGCTCGATGTCTGATGAGCTCCAGCGCCAACATGAAGATATCGGGACTGCTCGCCAAATGTTGGCTCACCTGCAGGAGATGTTTGGTGAACAGAGTCGCGCAGCCAAATATCAAGTCACGAAATGACTTTTTAAGGCTAAGATGCGTGATGGGCAGTCAGTCCAAGATCACTGTCTGACAATGATCAAGGACATGGAAGAGCTTGAGAAGCTCGGTGTGAAGTTAGGACTTGGATCTGCAGAATGATATTATTCTGCAATCCTTGACTGATGCATATGGGCAATTCATCATGAATTACCACATGCATAAACTTCAAAATTCCTTGGCCGAATTAATGAATATGCTGGTTACCGCTGAGCTTTCTATGAAAGGTTCTAAAGGCTCAGTTCTTGCTATGGAACGGACTTCTTCCAAAAGAAAGTCTTATGGAAAGAAAAAGAAGTCTGTGAAAAAGCAAAAGGTGGAAGGATCAAAGAAGAAGAAGGCAGAACCGAAGAAAAAGGCCGATGGCAAAGGAAAGTGTTTTCCATTGCAACAGCGACGGCCATTGGAAGCGGAACTGCCCTACTTACCTGGCCACCCTGAAGAACAAGAAGGAAGGTCCTTCTGGAGGTATGCTCGTTATTGAGTCTAACCTTACGGTTTCTTCTGCATCCAGTTGGGTGCTTGACTCTGGTTCTAGTGCTCATCTGTGCACTTCTATGCAGGGTCTTGAGGATAGCAGGAGGCTGAGGGATGGAGACATGATCCTACGCATGTCGGTAATGGAGCAAGAGTTGCTGCAGTAGCCGTGGGAACATACCCTCTTCGATTACCATCTGGTTTAGACTTAGTTTTGAAAGACTGTTATTATGTGCCTGCAGCTAGCAGGAATTTGATTTCTGTTTCATGCTTAGCACAAGAAGGTTATGTGATCACCTTCTTTAAGGACCATTGTAACATTCTTTATGAAAGAAATAAAATTGCAAATGGTTTCCTTATTAATGGTCTTTATCAGCTACATATTGATGTACCTATTCTAACTATCGAGCAAAACGTGAATGCCAAACGACCTAGGGATAGTCCAAACGACAGATATCTATGGCACCTGAGATTAGGTCATATAGCAGAAGATAGGATCAACAAATTGGAGAAAAATGGGCTATTGAGTCCATTGACTTTTGAGTCATATCCAACTTGTGAATCTTGTCTTCAAGGCAAAATGACTAAACTCCCTTTTGTTGGACATGGGGAGAGGGCCACAGATCTCCTTGCCCTAGTACATACTGATGTGTGCGGCCCATTTGATGTGCCGGCTAGAGGCAATTTTGTCTACTTCATTACCTTTACCGATGATCTGTCTAGGTATGGGTATGTGTATCTTATGAGACACAAGTCTGAAGCTTTTGAAAAGTTCAAAGAATTCAGACATGAAGTAGAAAAACAAAACTGAAAAAACCCATTAAGGTTCTTCGATCAGATCGAGGAGGTGAATACCTTAGCCGAAAAAATTCCTAGACTATCTTAAGGAAAATGGCATAGTCTCTCAATGGACTCCACCAGGAACACCTCAACTCAACGGGGTTTCAGAATGGAGAAATCGGACTCTATTGGATATGGTTCGATCCATGATGAGCTTCACAGACCTCCCTGATTTTCTTTGGGGACACTTCATTGTTAACTTCAATTTATCTACTGAATAGGGTTCCCTCTAAAACCGTTCCTACCACACCGTATGAGATATGGCACGGTAAGAAACCAAGTCTGAGTCATCTCAGAATTTGGGGTTGTCCGGCTCATGTCAAAAGACAACAAGCGGACAAGTTAGAGTTTAGGTCCTTTAGAGCTCGATTCATAGGATATCCTAAAGAGTCATTAGGATACTATTTCTACATTCCAGAAGACCACAATGTGATTGTGAGTCGACATGCCATCTTTCTTGAAAAATAGTTTATTCAAGATAGCGGCATTGGAAAGCAGATTAAGCTTGATGAGAAAGTCTCACAAGTACAACGAGAGCTAAGGACCAATTGGAACCAAATCAGGTTGAGCCAATAAGAACACTACCTCCTCCACCTCGTAGATCGGAAAGAGTTTCCCGTCCCCCTGAAAGATACTTAGGTATTATTTCAGAGGAAGTAGAGAAAATGTTCCTCATAGGTAATGGTGCTCATGGTGATGATCCCAAAACCTACAACGAGGCGATATCAGATATCGACTCCGAGAAATGGCTAGAGGCAATGCAAGTCAGAAATTGACTCGATGCACTCAAACCAAGTCTGGACCTTGGTAGATCCACCAGAAGGTATAGTACCTATTGGGTGTAAATGGATCTTCAAGAGAAAGATTGGTGCAGATGGGAATGTGGAGACATTCAAGGCTAGACTAGTGGCAAAAGGTTATAGTCAACGTGAAGGCATTGACTATCAGGATACCTTTTCCCCAGTGGCTATGCTAAAATCCATCCGCACATTGCTTGCCGTTGCAGCCTATTTCGATTATGAAATATGGCAAATGGACGTGAAAACGGCATTCTTAAATGGATATCTTGAGGAAGATATCTATATGGAACAGCCGCTAGGTTTCACATCCAGTGATACTGATCACAAGGTTTGCAAGCTGCAAAGGTCCATATATGGACTTAAGCAAGCATCTCGGAGCTGGAACACTCGTTTCAATGATGTGATCAAAAAGTTTGGTTTCATCAAAAATGAAGAGGAACCATGTGTTTTCAAAAAGGGTCAGTGGGAGCGCTGTTGTCTTCCTCGTATTGTACGTGGATGACATCCTCCTTATTGGGAATGATATTCCCATGTTGACATCAGTCAAAATGTGGTTGTCCAAGGAATTCTCCATGAAAGACCTAGGTGAAGCATCCTTTATTCTAGGAATTAAGGTCTATAGGGATAGACCGAATAGGATGCTAGGACTTTCACAGAAGATGTACATAGAGGAAGTACTAAAGAGGTTTAGTATGGAAAACTCTAAGAGGGGATTAATACCCTTCAGACATGGTATTCATCTTTCCAAGAAGATGTGCCCCAGCACACCTGAGGAAATAGAACGCATGAGCAAGATCCCTTATGCTTCTGCAATAGGGAGCCTCATGTATGCCATGCTATGTACACGACCTGATATAGCCCATGCTGTGAGTGTCACAAGCAGATATCAGTCAAATCCAGGTGAAGAACACTGGACTTCTGTGAAATGTATCCTTAAGTACTTGAGAAGAACTAAGGATATGATGTTGGTCTTTGGTAATGGAGAACTCCAAGTCCAGGGATACACAGACTCGGATTTCATGTCCGATATAGATGATCGAAAGTCGACATCTGGGAGTCTGTTTGTGTGCAATGGTGGTGCTGTCAGCTGGAAGAGTTCCAAGCAAACTGTGATAGCAGATTCCACCATGGAAGCAGAATATATCGCTGCATCAGAGGCTGCGAAAGGAAGCATTCTGGTACAAGAAGTTTGCTGCAGAAATTGGAGTAATGCCATCAGATGCCATTCCTCTATACTGCGACAACAATGGCGCCATAGCCCTTGCTAAGGAGCCGAGGTCTCACCAGAAATCCAAGCACATTGAGCGGCGATACCACCTCATCCGCGATTACCTCGAGAAGGGTTACGTCGAGGTCAAGAGAGTCAACTCCACAGATAATGTGGCAGACCCACTTACAAAGCCGTTGGGCCAGCAGAAGATCGAAGCCCACCTTGAGAAGATGGGACTTAGACTTGTAGCCAATTGGCTTTAGGACAAGTGGGAGATTGTTAGATATATGTGCCCTAGAAGCCAGAATTGGCTGACACTTGTAATACACTTCTAGGGGCAAAATTATAATTTTGACTATAATCAATAAAATGGGTTATTTTCTATCACATATGTGTATTTAGTGTCTGTGATACATCCTTTGAGTTAATGGTAATGATAATTCATATTTTCAAGAGTTGAAAATTTAAGACATGAATAATCATTATTAACTCATAAAATGCTCCCGACCATAGGATCATCACGAGGATGGTGATTGATCCGGAAGGTTGGTGTACAATCGCTTCTCTTTAGTAGATGAGTCTTGAGTCTACGGTGTGGAGACACCGGAGCGAGAGTACAGGTACTCGTTAGAGAACGAGGGCACTGAGCGTGACCACCTCGAGTAGTCATTAGGAAGTCTACCTTCTCGTCAATGACTGACTCGATGCTGCAGTAGTGTGTCTGGTTCTTTGACCTGAGATGCATCGGCAGTTCACCTTGAGGGTGTTATAGTTTGACTACACCATTACTCGGTCTCCTAGCCATATGGAACCCTGAGGTGTATGTTGGCTATAGCATGTTCATTGTAGGAACTGGATTGCATCAAGATGGAATCTATCTACCTCGGTGGTAGAGGAGCAGCCCTATGATGATCATGAGAATCAAGTCCAGAAGCCCATGGCCATGGCAGAGTGAAATAATAGAAAGAGTTTCTATTTAGATTTTCACATTGGACTCGAATCGAATGATTACATCATATGACAGAGACTAGGGTTTGACGAGTTCACCTTAACCCTAATCTGATCGGGGCTCAAGATAGAAGAACTTAATCACACAGGTAGCTGCACCAAGAGGTTCGCATTCAGCTCTGATGGGTTGCCACCATATACTGCTAGGTGTCACTGGTGGATTTTGGGAGCAATTAGAATGATTTAGATGATCGATCATTCTAGCTGTTCGAATCAGAAGAGTTCTGATCCATCGAAAGGAGTTTCGATGATGTCGATGATAGAGATCATGACATATCCCATTACCATACAGAACTGAACCTAACTGGGTCACACAAACAAGGGTTTGAATCTGGTGATCATCAATTGAACTGATCTAGTTCAATTGATCTGAATGAGATTCAATTAGGTTCAAGGAAATCGTGCTAGCACTCGATTGAACCTAACGTTCTTCTTTTACTATCATAAATAAGTTGTCCTGACTGAGCCAAAGGAGTTTGTGCTCAATCAGAGGCCTTCATATGGTCTGACTGGAGGTTGTCCAAGTCAGAAAAGGTTGTCTTATTTTGTAAGACATTACCTGCCATTTTTGGTCACCTGCCATTTCTTGTTCTTTGACTTTGGTCAAAAGTCTACCTTTGACTGGTCAAATGTTGACCATTGACACTTTGACTTTTGACCACATGTCATGCACCTATTGGAGAGCTGGTGGGGGCCTGTCCCCCTGCCAGAACCTGGCAAGGAGGAAGGGCGCACGCCAAGGGTGGCGTGAGCCCAAGTAGGAGGCGCCTAGGAGTCCTTGTTGGACAAGGACTCCATCTCCTTTTTGGATTCCAATTAGAGTTCTACTAAGAATCCAACTTTGACTGGTCTTAGGCGCCCTCTAAGGAGGAATCCAGGGGACTCTATTCCCACCAATCAGATTTAGATCTGATTTCACAAAGGGTTGTGATTGGTTGGGAAGAAGAGGAGTTGGATCACGCATAGTCTATAAATAAGACCCTGCGCCCAACTCAAAAAAGAATTGAGAATTCTCCATGCCCCAAGGCTGCCTCTCCCCTCCTTCCTCCATGCCAAGTCTCTTCTCCCTCTCCTCTCCACGTCCAAAAGGAGTTTTGGACTTAGGTTGGTGCGATCAGATCAAGAAAGGCGATCAAAAGAAAGCTAGAAGGCTGCGCTGCTGCAAAGGACGACTGCTGATCTTCAAAAGAGTTTTGAAGATCCTCCAGATCAGATCCAGATCTGATTTTTGGAGGTGTGATAGAGAAGAAGAGGATCTCCAGATCCAACCTGAGTGGATACCGGTAGAGGCCAGGCGCTTGCGTGGCTAGATCCAGAACCTTCCGCTGCAAATCAGGATCATCAACAGGGTAATAGGATTACCCAAATCAAGGTAAATTAAATTTGATTTAATTTATCTTATTTTATTTTAATTTATTAAAATAATAAGAATCAGATCTGAAATATATCAAGATCTGATTGGATCAAAGAAAAAAAATTTTTGAAAATATATCTCTTGATCTGATCAGATCTGAACGAACCTGATCTAAAATAATTTCTTCAGTTAGGAACGATCCAATTACTGCCACTCAGCAAAGATGGAATCATGGAGCACACGTGTATAGACCCTTAAAGGATTCACAAAAAATCTATCACAGCTCATAGGGCATTTTGGTCTTTTCACTTAGCAATAAGAGTGTTGATTGGTTGTGATCTTTGAAATGCTCGGTCCATGCGGTCCATCAAAATAGTAAAGGCGCAATCGGATGGCTCTGGTAGCTTGCGGTCATGATCGAATGGTGGAAAAATTTTTTAGCTTCAGGCTTCATGCGGATCGCCATCCAATGGCAGCGCATGATCCAAGGAATGATCTGATGGCAGAGAAAGCTTCCGATGGTTATCAAGACTACAAACGTGCGATCAGCGGTCAGATTTTCTCCATCAATGCATGATCAACAACCAAAATTTAATTCGACTTGATCTGGGCTGATACACATCTGATTTTGATGATTTTTGAAACATTGGATTCCTATTGAACTGCTAGATTTCACCAGAACCATCAGAATTCGTCCAAAACTCTTTTTAATCTAATTTTCACTCAGATTTCTTCATATTTTGATGATTATAGAGCTCCTTAGTCCCACATTGCCTAGAAGAAAATTCTCCAGCCCTCCTAGCTCTATAAAAAGGATCCCAGGCCTCTAGAAATCAACATTTTCGATCAAGGTGAAGCTTTGGTATAGGATGAAGCCAGGCTTTGGATTAATAGCTGTTTCGAGGCAACTAATGCTGAGAGAAAAAGCTGAGCTTCTGCACCATCTTTCCACCCATGTCGATCCAATATCAGAGATCAGGCTATTTTATTTTATTTTATTTTTTAAAATTTTATGTATTTAAATTCTAAAATTTTAATTAATATAAATTTTAGTTTATGCTCTTTAATTTCATGCTCTTTATTTTTATTATAATTTAATTTTTATATTTTAATTATCATTTTTTTTTCCAAGTAAATGCTAAGATCTAACTAGTAGATCTTAATACCAAATTTAAATTTTTACATCTTTTAATTTTTAATTTTTATTTTTTAACTTTAAATTCTATTTTTTTAAAAAAAATTTAAAAATCAAAAATTTTAAATCTAAAAATACTATATTTCCTATGGATTCGACCCGACTCACTGCTATCTATGCATTTTTAATTATTTTAAGAAGTTGGATTAAACTAATAAACATGGTGTCTTAACGATAACATTGCATTCTTATCAAATTTTTGGCGTTGTTGCCGGAGAAGGCATGGATATTAAATTTTTGATATCTTTAATTTTTTATAAATTAATTATAATTTTTTTTAAATATTGCTTACTAACTTTTTATTTATTTATTTTGTAAAAAAAATGAAGATGGGAAAAGGAAGAAAGCATCTAATTTTGGTGAGATCAATCCTAACCCTAGTCCTCTTTTCTTTTTATTATTTATTTTATTTCTAAATTAAGTTAGAAAATATATCCACTTAAATCTAATTAAAAATCTCATGATAAGATTAGAAATCTTGTTTAGAGCATGCATCATATTAGTTTTATTTTTATTTTTACTTTTTTTTTTTGTGATTGCTGGAGATAAGGTAAGCCTTTTAGAATTCAATTAGTTGCATGCATCTAGTTTAAATTGCATAGAATCCTTTGATTGAAAATTTTTTATGCATATTCATATTAAACCAAATTAAGGACACAATCTAATTAATCAAGATAAGATGAAGATTTGATCACTCTTTCTTAGCCCACAAATAACCAACCAGCATCCTGCATTGACCTAAGCCTTTAATTTTAAAATCAATTAGACATCAGCCCTAGGAGCTCAAGCTCAATAGGATAAGAAACCCTAAGAGTTGAACTAGGTTAGGGTTAGTCAATTTGATTGGTGTCTAGAAAAGTGGTTCAAGGATGACTGGGCCTAAAGGAAAGTGGTTTCTAATTGATTCTGTTAGCTTATCTGGTCAAACACAATTGATGTCTAAGGCAAGCAACAGGGGGACCTCCACCGACCTTACACTTATCTGATCAGTTGATTGGCTGATCTTACACTTAGAGGGTTTGAAGGTGACCTTGGTAGTTAGGAGCTGTCTAGATCTAGGATAACCCTTAATCATGATTGATTGATCAACTTGATTGCTAACCAACATCAAACCTAATTAAACTTAATTCTTCTCTCTCTTCTTAGCTCTAGGACTCCTTAGGACCTCTTCTTTACAACTCTTCTTTCTTTCTTCTCCTTTCTTCTCTAAAAATAAAATAAAATAAAATAAAAATAAAATAAAATTAAACTAACTAAAAAATATTAAAAATGATAATTAAATTAAATTAAATTAAATTAAATTAATAAAATAATTAAAAAAATAATTTTTAATATAATAAAATAATCAAAAATATAAAAAAATTCTAAAAATTTTTTGAACCACATGTTAGGGTTGCACTAGTGCATGCATGATAGGAAATCGCTTTACCTGATCTAGTTGAACACAACTATAAAATTAAAAGGCTGAATTGTATTAAATTCGATAACCAAATGACTAAAAATTTTAGAGAACCACCTAAGTAGATGAAGGAATACTTTATTCATTCCACCTATAATCCATCGACTTGTATCCAATTATCTAAAATTCATGCTACCCACTATGAGATCAAGCCAACCATAATCTAGATGCTACCATCTTTCTATGGGAACACCAATGAAGATCCTTATAAACATCTTAATAAATTTTTAGAAATCTGCTCTACGATGAGAATTCAAAATTTAACTGAGGATGCCCTTAGACTAATTTTATTTTATTTATCAATAAAAAATAAATCCAAGTACTAGCTTGGCACAATAGAGAGACCAATTAAAACTTGGGCTGACTTGCAAAGTGAATTTCTTAAAAAATTTTACCCCATGGGCCGAACCAATACTATGAGGTGAGCTATCACTGAATTTGCTCAGCTTCCAGGGAAACAGATTCACGAGTCATGGGAGAGACTTAAGAAACTTCTTAGAAAATGCTCACACCATGGTCTGTCTAAGTGGCAAATAGTTCAAGCTTTCTATGAGGGTTTAGGAGACCAATACAGATAGATGGTAGATGCATCCTATGGAGGTGCATTCATGAACAAAAGTGAGGATGAAGCCTATGCCTTATTTGAAACTTTGAGTAAAAACTCGATCAACCATACTTCATTATCTTTCTACCAAAAGCGGACAGGGATTTATGATTCAGACTCTAGTTCTAAGTCTGACTCGAACCAATTAGCTCAGAAATTAGATAAAATCGATCTTTTTGCCTAGAAATTAGATCAAGTCCTAACCCTAGGTCAACAATCTTCTACACAATTCACATCATCTTCTAATTATCAGGAGATTTATTCAATCTATGCTAGCCCAACCCATCATATGAGTGAATGTCCTATGACTGCACAATTTTCATCTTTTATCCAAGAACAAGTCCAAGCTGCTAAAGGCTACTCCAAGCCGGTTAATGATCCATTTTCAAATTCATATAACTTTGGCTGGAGAAACCATCCTAATTTTTCTTGAAAATCATAATAAACTTAGGCTCAGACCCAAACTCCATCAGTGCAAAATTATCAGAATAGACCTTAATACCAAAACTATGCTTATAACAGAGGTCAGCCTAGTAAGCCTTTCTAGCCACCACATCATAATCAGCCCTCATACCCACCTCCTCAATAGATCAATCTAGCTGATGATAGATTTAACCAACTTCAATAATTGATTCTGACTTAACAGCAATCTATCGCCAGGCTAGAAGCTTAAATTGGACAACTAGCTGAATCTAACATGAGGAGAGAACTAGGTCAATTGATGAGCCTACCAATTTCAAACAATCCATCTAATGTCCACCAACTACCTAGACCAAGTTATTAATTTAATGTCTCACTTAAGAATCCCCAATTTGTGAATGCCAAAGTAATTTTTGAACTTAAAAGCTTTAGAATTCTTATGGATCCATACCAAGATTAGGTGAGAGAGGCTAGTACTGATGCTAGCCAAAATAAAAATTTAGAGGAATTGGTTAGTACTGAAACTAACCACATAAAAAAACTCGATCTAAGAATTAGTACTGATGTTGGTTCTAGTTTAAATGAGATAGATATAGAAAAAAAGAGAATAGATGATTTACCTAAAATTTATAAACCTAAAAGCCTATTTCCTTCAATCCTAGAAGTCAGTTCTTCTTACAAAAATAAAGAGGCATGTAGTGAAGAGTCAATGGAGTTATTTAAACAAGATCATATTAATTTACCTTCAGAATTAAAACCATCTTTAGTCACCATTCTAGCATCCATTGAATCAAACTTAACTCCTAATACAAAAACTCAATTCATGAGTATTTTAGAAGAATAAATAGGAGAAATTCTTAATAAACATGGGTCGAAGAATGGGGTCACAAATTATGACCCTAAAATTAACAATAGTTATATCAATAAAGGGATAAGAAATTACCTTCCTAAGATTGGCAATTTAAAACCATTAGAATTTATCAATCCAATATTTGACACAGGATAGTAAGCTGCATTGTGTCTGGCTAAAGACAGTAAACTCAGTGCTTATTGGTAGTTTTTTTTAGTTTAATTTATCTTTTTAATTAATCTTTTTTAGGATAATTTGAATAAGGGAGAGCTCAAATTTTTAAAGGCATGTGCTGGACCAAAAATATACTGAGTCGTATTCTTTCATGTTCTTTATTACACTCTTTATTTTTTCTTCTCCATTGAGGATAATGTCGATTAAGTTGGAGGAAAAAATAAAAAATTTAAAATTTTAAGTCCTCAAAAAAGTTAGTATTTAATATTTAGATACTTGATTATGCTTAAGAATTGAATTAAACTAAGCATTTTTAAAAAAAAAATTGATACACAAATTAGAGAATTTATGAGATATTTAGGAATCAAGTATTAAGAAAATTCAATAAAGAGTTAAGTCTAGAACATAAAAAGTTTTTCTTTTGAGCATTTCTAATTTTTTCTACTAGCATCAAAGAAAAGTCTACTTTTTATAGGCTTGTATAGGGTAACTATATGTTTCTTCATATAATTTTTTTTTATTTTAATAAAATAGTTTTTAAGTGGTTTTTACTGAGTAACCGGATCTCTTTGCATAAGCAAGCATTGAGTTTCATATCAAAAGATGAGAAGAATAAAGAAGCTCGTTGTAAAGTTAGTCTTAACTTGTAGCCTATTTGATTCAAGCTAGTAAGCCCGAGAAATATTCTATACCTAGTATCCTAAAGCCAACTGGTTTGGAAGATATTGGCCCAAGACTCGCTATATGGATCAAATAGAAAGCTTACGAAGTTAAGACACTCAATAGTGGTACAACATTAAAAAAAAAATATTGATCTCCCACCGAGTAACCGGGTTCTGTTGCCTAAGTAAGCAATGATATTCGCATCAAAATGTGGACAATGTGAAAATAAAAATTAATAAATGAAGGGCAGAAGTAGCAATACACTTATCTATATGAATGTTTAGATAAATCAGAGATAAAGATGGGATAATTTAGAAAATATTCAAAAAAATTTAATGTTCTTTACTTAATTTTTCTATTGATAAGTATTAATACCTCAATGATATATCTCACTTATACTCTACTGAATATCAATGGTCATTTTGAAAACTGCTTAGGTAAAATTTAAAATTCTAAAATTAAAAGGTAGTTAAAACTAAATTCTTTCTTTACTTAAGAACGAGCAAAGCTTAAGTTGGATGGTGTGACAAGTACCATAAATTCATCAATAAAAGTATTAATTTATTAATTAATTTATATTAATTTTTAAAAATTAATGATCAATTTATATATATTTTAAGAAATTAATATTTTTATTAATTAAAAAATTAGTTAAAAAATAATAAAAATTAAAAATAAAATTTTATAATCAATGGAAAGAGCTCATTTTTTTTATCGAAATAAAATAAATTTTGAGCAAAATAGAGCTAAAATGGAGAAGATATGAATTTTTAAAAAAATAAAATAAATAAAAATTAAATGAAAAATAACATATGGCTCAGCCGACTCAAGCTGCCATGCCATATCAGTTGGCGCGTCCAAACGCATCGAACTAAGCTAACAAGCCAGCATGCCAAGCCAGTCGAGCCAAGCCGACTTAGTCGCGGAAGCCGTCAGTCGATCCACGATCCAAGCGTGTACCACCAGCTCAGCAGAAGATAGCAAATCACAGAGCGACATGTGGTGGACCTAGACCCTTAAAAGGTTCATAGAAAATCTATCATGGCTCATAGGGCATTTTAGTCTTTTCACTCGACAATAAGAGCACTGATTGGTTGCGATCTTTGGAATGCTCGATCCATGCGGTCCATGAAAACAGTAAAGGTGTGATCGAACAGCTCTGATAGCTTACGGTCAAGATCGGATGATGGAGAAATTTTTCAACTTCAGACTTCATGCGGATCGCCATCCAATGGTAGCACGCAATCCAGGGGATGATCCGATGGCAGAGAAAGCTCCTGACGGTGATCAGGACTGCAAATGTATGATCAGCGGTCAGATTTTCTCCATCAATGTATGATCAATGGTCAGAATTTAATCCGACTTGATCTAGGCTGATACACATCCAATTTTGGTGATTTTTGAACCATTGGATTCCTATTGAGCATCCAGATTTTACCAGAACCATCAGAATTCATCCAGGACTCTTTTTAATCCAAGTTTCACTTAGATTTTTTCATATTTTGATGATCAAAGAGCTCCTTAGTTCCACATTGCCTAGAATTAAACTCTCCAGCCTTCGTAGCTCTATAAAAAGGATCCCATGCCTTTAGAAATCAACATTTTCGATCAAGATGAAGCTATGGTATAGGATGAAGCCAGACTCTAGGTTAATGGTTGCTTCGAGGCAACTGGTGCTGAGAGAAAAAGCTAGGCTTCTACACCATCTTTCCACCCATGCCGATCTAAGATCAGAGATTAGACTATTTTCTTTTTATTTTTTTTTTTTTTTAAATTTTATGTATTTAAATTCTAAAATTTTAATTAATATAAATTTTATTTTATGCTCTTTAATTTCATGCTCTTTATTTTTATTATAATTTAATTTCTATATTTTAATTATTACTTTTTATTTTTCTGTAAGTAGATGCTAAGATCTAACTAGTAGATCTTAGTACCAAGTTTAAATTTCTGCATCTTTTAATTTTTATTTTTTTATTTTCTGACTTTAAATTCTATTTTTTTAAAATCTTTTCTTTTTTTAAAAAAAAATCAAAGATTTTAAATCTAAAAATACTACCTTTTCTATGAATTCGACCTGACTCACTGCTATCTACGTATTTTTAATTATTTTAAGAAGTCAGATTAAACTGATAAACACAGTATCTTAACGATAACATCGCATTCTTATCAGATCCCTTGTCAATCAGTCATGCCTCCTGAGTAGAGTATAGGCAACTATACTATCTATCTTAAGAATAATGTGCCACGATCGGACGTGATTTATTATTGATGAACGGAAGGAAGCTTGGTCTTTTATCATTTTTTTTAGGCTGTCTCGCATCAATTTGGTGTCAAAGTTTGATTGGTTAGGATTTTAGTTTAAATTCTGCAATTTAAAATTCCTGTAAGTTAAATTTTCATAATTTAAATTTCATAATTTACTTTTCAATTTTTTTTTTACTACATTTTATTCATGCAACCTGGACTTGCATGACCACTAGATCAGGTACTAAATACCAACATCCTGCTTTCTCACCTAGTACCAACACGCATCCTAATACAGCAGCCATCATTAATGTCCTGACTGAGAAGTTTGATGATATGAAAGATTTTTTGAAAACCATGAGTGAAAGAATAACAGTACTAAAAGAAGCCAGGCAAAGATAATCTGAACCTGGGTCTTCCCAACTACCTATAGGATAGAGAAGAAGGAATCTCGACCTAGATCGACCTATAGCAGCATGCCCCCATCATAATCAGTTCGACCAGGATGAGCATGTCCTTAGGAATGTGAAGATCGAACTCCCAAGTTTTGATGCTTATCTAGATCCAAGAGAGTACCTAGATTGGGAATTGGACATAGACCACTATTTTCGATGGTACGAAATGTCTGAAGCAAGAAGAGTTAGGTTTGCTAGGATGAAGTTGGTTAGGCAAGCCTGACTTTATTGAAAAAGTATTGAACATCTTCTCAACCAGAGAAGACAAGATCTGATAGAAACCTGAGATGAAATGAAGAAAAAACTCAAAGAAAAATACCTCCCCACCTCCTACCAACAAAGACTTTTAGATCAGTGGTAGAGACTTACTCAAGGAAATAGATCAGTCATAGAGTACATCACGAGATTTGATGAGTACCTCATGAGATGTGGAGTAACTGAAGATAGGGTTGTTACCTTGTCTAGATTTAGAGTTGGATTACAAGAAGATATCCAGCGTAAGCTTTTTTTGTGAGAGGTAACCACGTTAGAACAAGCTTATCAACTTGCCCTAGATTTTGAGAGATTTTCTAGGTATTCGACCATCCATCATCTTGAACCTAGCCGAGTAACCCCTTCTGGATCGAGACCCAATACTACCCAGACTCCTAGTAATAGACCTCCACCTACAAATCATATTATGGGAAAAGAAGATAAAGGAAAATGAGTTGCAGGAGAGTTATCTAAGGGAAGTAGTTCTCGATCCCATTACTTCAAGTTCCATGGTTACAGTCATTTTACTGCACAATATTCCAATTGATCATTATTTATGGATGAATTAGAAGATAAAACTCTAGAAAATATTGAGAAGAAAGTTTATGAAGATGATCCAGACTTAACTGAGTAGTTTGAGAGTATTGAGAAAATCCTAAGTTTTGTTGCATCGAAGTTAGGCCTTAGGCTTGGAGTCATTAGATATGTTCTAGCACAGACTAAGAAGAATGAAGACTGACGTAGGACCTGTATTTTCCATACCTTCATAAAATTTAGTGATAAAATTTATAAGGTGATCATTGATAGTGGTAGCTGTATCAACGCCATCTCCATCGACATGATTAAGCGATTAGGATTAGCTCCTGTAGATCATCCTAGCCCATACTATGTGTCTTGGATAGATTCCTCCTCTATTCTCATCAAACATAGATGCTATGTTCCCATCTAGCTCCATTCTTATCAGGATCATGATTGGTGCGATGTCTTATCCATAGAAGTTAGAAGTATCATATTATGTCGGCCTTGGCTGTTTGACAATGATGTTACGATTTATAGCCAAACCAACTCTTGTAGTTTCACTCATAAGGGTAAGAAGATCACGATCAATCATTTCCCACCTAAGGCTACCAATAGAAAGATAGGCGATGGACCAAAACAAAACATCAAAAAGAAAAACCTCCATCTGATAGGTGCTAAGGAATTGGAGATGACCATGAGTAAAAGATCATCAGTTTGGATGATTGCTGCGAGAGAAGTTCATGAGGACCCTAAGATAGATCATCCCAAGGAAGTAGTTCATGAATATCAACCTAGAAAACCAATAGACCTTATCCCACTGCCCATGCATGCTAGAATTTTTGAATCTACAGAGTCATTTGCACAGCATGTCAAGAGTTTACATAAAGAGATCAGTAAAAAAATTAGTATTAGTAATAAAGTTTATAAACAAAATGCAGATTTTCATCGACGTGCCCAAGAGTTTGTGAAAGGAGACTGTGATGGTTCGAGTGAGGTCTGAACAATTTCCACCAAGAATCATCAAGAAGTTAAATGCTCGAGGAGCAGGTCCATTTAAGATTTTAAAGAAGATCGAATCAAATACAATATTGTGGACTTATCTTCTGATTTTGGGATTAGCTCTACTTTTAATGCTGCAGATCTCATCATCTATAAAGAGCCAACTTGGATACCTAGTGAGCCATTTGAGCCTGAACCAACCTTTGAGAGAGAGCCTATTTCTGAATGTCCACCAGCCAAAATGTAAAAGCATGATCAGATTAAGAGAATTTTGGATGAGCAGATCATCTCCACCCAGAGTCGAGGCTATCAGCGGTACTAAGTTAGATGGCGAGGTCGATCGAAGTTCGAGGATACCTGGATCACTTGAGAAGAGCTACAGCATATTGATATCGACTTGCTTGAGTGTCACCAGAGCAGAATCAACCCCCACTCGATAGAGTCGAGTTCTTCCCAATCCGAGAGAATTGGTGCGAACACCAGAGCCATCAAAAGTTGGCAACATAATTTAGATTCAATTTGGATTGAAGAAGCCATATTAGAATAACTCTACTTCAATTATTTTATTCTAGTCCTTTTGATTTAATCAATTAGTTCTTTTGATGCATTTCGTTTCGGATCTATAGGACCATACTTGGGTTTACTTTTGGATTGAGCCTTATTTGGAAAGAGACCATCATAAAGAAGCAAGCTTGGTCCACGTCATCTTTGGAGCTACCACCCTTCACATGCCCAAGGAGGAAATACACATGCCAGCATGTGCCATGCCCAAGGATCCTCATGCCAAGTTGTGCCAGGCATTAAGCACCCACATGGAGTTTCTTTTCTTTCCTAGGATTTCTTAAGAGTTCTTGATTTCTTACTTATTTTGTTAAAAGGCTGATTTCTTCCCTATGATTCCATAAAAGATAGATATGATATACTATTGTATTTGGAAACCATACATAATGTTTTACTCTTTTGTTGGGAGGGTTGATTTTTTTCTTGTAAAGAAAATAGGATTCCTAAAGAAATAAGACCCCTAGGGTCCTATATAAACCCATGTATCTTTCATAAATGAGATAATAAATGAATGAATCACTTTACAATTTTCACAAACACTTGTGTTGGTCACTCCGAGAGGGAGAAGGTGTGAGATCCAAAATCATCCCATAAGGAGAGGATGTGAGGCCCACCTTTTTCTATCTCTTTAACCTTCATTTTCTTGAGATTCAGTGCTCCTACGATCTCAATTCGTCTTCACCATCTACCTACATAAGCCTATCTCATCAAAAGAAGATCTATCTCCTTCAAGATTTTCATCTATCATGCAGAGAGAGAAAGAGTGATCTATTATTTTACAGATCAAACGTTGATAAGGACCTTCGTTCCTTCTTAACTGATCTTTGATTTTTACTTATTTTTTTTAGATTCAATGTTAGTAAAGATCCAGTTCTTTATCGATAGATCTACTTGGTTAAAAGATTAAGAGCCCTAATTAGGATAGTTTCATAACTACCATGATTCGGATTCTTCTTATCTTTTTTTTGGATTTTCTTATGGGCTTAATTTCTTACTATCCTTTATTCCATTTATATTTTTTTTTTGCAATTATTCATGAGCATATTTAATTTTTGCCATCTGTCTATTTATTTTATTATTGCTAGTTATTTACTGATCTCTAAAATGACATTCATCAGCATCATTTAGATTGATCATGCTTTGTTCCCGTGTCAATCAGTCATGCCTTCTGAGCAGAGTATAGGCAACTATACTATCTGTCCTAGGAATAATATGCCATCGTCAGACATGATTTGTTATTGACGAATGAAAGGAAGCTTGGTCTTTTCTCATTTTTTTTTTTTAGACTGTCCTGCATCAAGTTCCCACGACCATAGCAGCAGCTCTTGCTTCGATTTTGATGCGCAGGTTCATCTCACCATCCCTTAGCCTCCTATTCTCCTTAAGATCCGGCATAGAAGTTCATAAGTCAGCACTTGAATCAGAGTCAAGCACCCAACTAGATGCAGAAGAAATCGTAAGGTTAGATTCAATTATGAGCATACCTCCAGAAGGACCTGCTTCCTTATTCTTCAGGCTAGCTAGGTATAAAGGATAGTTCCACTTCCAATGGCCATCGGTGTTGCAATGAAAATACTTTTTTTTGTCAGCAGCCTTCTTCTTCGATTCTTCCTTTTTCTTCTTCACACCTTCTATCTTTTGCTTCTCTACAGACTTCTTCTTCTTCCTAAAAGACTTTTTTTTTTGGAGAAAGTCCACTCCACAGTAAGAACTAAGTCCTTTGAATCTTTCATTGAAAGCTCAGGAGTAACCAACATGTTCATAAGTTCACCAAGGTACATTACAATTTATACATATGGAAGTTCATGATGAACTATCCAAACACATCAGTCAAGGACTGCAAGATCACATTAATCTATAGGTCCTTATCTAACATGATACCAAGCTTCTCAAGCTCTTCTAGATCCTTGATCATTGTCAAATAATAATCTTGGACCGACTATCCATCATGCATCTGAGCCTTAAAAAATCTTTGGGAGACTTGATACTAGACTGTGCGACTTTGCTCACTAAACAACTCTTGTAGGTGAGCCAACATTTAGTGAGCAATATTGATGTCTTCATATTGGCGCTGCAATTCATCTGACATTGAGTTTAACATATAGTACCTAGCTTTGTTTTCATCGTCCATCTACTTCTCTATAGATGCTCTCTGTTCAACAGTTAGATAGGTTGGTAAGATGGGGGGGTCCTGGTCCTATACATATATTAGCTTCTCAAAACCCAAAATGATTTTGATGTTCCTCAACCAATCTTTATAACTAAGTCCAGTCAGTCTGTGGGTCTCTAGGATTCAAGCTAGTGAATTTGATGCAGATATTTTTCTATAGAGAGTCAAAATTTTTGGTTAGATTTTATAATTAGAATTAACCAATTTATTTAAAAATTTTATTTGTAAATAAATCAGGCTTCTCCAATTTTCTTAGATCCCTACACTTCCTTGGAAGAGATGCAAAAATCTCCACGATCATAGACTTCTAGCGGATGGTGTGGTCCCACCAACTAGCTCACCATCTTACCTAATAGTTATTAGTGATGGGTCAACCGATGAGTGGATAACTCTTGTCCAATGATTCTTTAATCATGGTGCACCCAAATCAGTTCTCTAATTCATGAAGCTCACCATGCTCGGAATATTGCTCAAATCCTTAGTTAAGTCAGACCCAACATTTGTATGAATTGAATTCTTGATTGGGTCTCTCACTATATCTAGAATATTAAGTCCAACCCATCCTCCAACTCGTAGCATCCAATGCCTAATAAACATGGTTACATCTTTCCAGTGCAGTTGAACCATTGTAACTAGCCAAGAAAATCAATCCCAGAAAGAGCCCACACATCTACAATGGTGGAAGACCTATGACTTAATATTTTCTTAGAAAGTTTTTATTTAGGTCTTTTAGATACAACTTGACTTAGTCATAACAATTATGACTAATCTAGTGGCATTAGTTAGCTCAAATTGTTAGCCACCTCCAACCAAAACTGGATCGATCCAAATGGCTAGGTAAGTAAGATCGGTGGAAGGGATATGCCATTAACTCAATAAGAACTAATTCAGATCAAGTAGCTTCTAATTAAAAATCAGTCGGTCATATCTGCCAAACTTACCTTAGACACCAAATTATCGAACTAGAATAGATCGAATTGGCCTACAATCCAGACTCGAACCGTGGAGCTAAATTAGGTCTTAACTTGATCGACCACATGTAACTATGAGTCAACCTTGACCCAGACTTAATCTTATTGGGCTGGTCAAATCTAAGCACTCTTGATCCTACCAAACCAACTCTTGATTCGGTTTGATCAACCGCTAGATCTAATTGAGCTACCCATACCTGAAACCAAATTTATGAAGGTATTTTAGATCAAAAAATTCATAATGTTTAGACCAAATTGATTTTATAATCTTAATTCTTAATTAAGTTAGGTTTATAAACAAAAATATGCATAAAAATCCTAGGGTTCAGGATCTAGGATTTTGTAAAAAAGTAAATTTATTAATTTTTGATTAAGGACAAACATGCAGCACCCCTACACGCCATAAGAGCATCCTATCAAATGGAAAGAGAGGGCCTTTAAATCTTTTTTACTCTTATGACTAGATGACCAAGAAGAATGCCTTAATCAAAAATTAATTTACACTATAAAAACTATTAGATCTATAAGATATATCACACATATATTTAAAGATCTAACTATGCATGCTTTGTATACATCTCATGTATCAAAAATTAAACTAACATATGCATGTTTTTAGATCTCATATATATCTAATATAACATCTAAAAATTAAAATTTTAAATGATCATATCATATAAAGTTCTATTCTAGATAAAATAGAATAATTCTATAAACCTAGTCTATACATGCATCAAATATATCTCACATATTAATTAAAATTTTAATCCAATGATTTCAGATCTAATCACATCTAATGTGATATCTAAAATCATTAATATTATATCATAAATAAAGTAAAAATTAGATTTAAAAAAGATCTAAAGAACTGCAAATGCAGCTCTAATACCAATTGAAGAAAAAATTAGGTTTTTCCGCCATAGGATCAATCTGATCTGATCAGATTTGTAGCTAAATTTCAAAATTTTTTCTATAAGTTCTGATCAGATTTGAGAGTTCTTAGATTAAATTCTTATGATCTGATATTAAAATCTATAATTATAATTAAATCAGGAATAACTATTGTTACTTGTATAGGGTAAACTGTTACCTCAACGATGATCTGTCATAATGAGAAGTCTCAAAGTTAGCCATGCATGCACCTGACCTATATGGAGTCCACTTAGGCTAGTTCTAGATGCCTTCTCCTTCTAGACCTAATCTTAAAAGATTAGATCAAATCTAGATCTATGAAGCCTTCAAATGAATCTTCAAAGGTAGCACCTTGTCCCTTGATGTAGAAATCCGGTCTTTGATCTTTGCTTCAGCTTTGCTCAATAGTTGATCGCTAAACCAACACCCAACCTGGTATGGATGTGGAGAAGAGAGAGAGGAGCACTAAAGGGGGGGTGGAGATGGTTTTGGTGGCAGCATATGGGCATGGAAGATGGAAGGATACAAACCTTAGGGTGCAATGTCTTTAAATAGACTCCTACGCCAATTGTAGTGACCCATTGCATCAAACAACTTGCTTGCTTGATCAACATGGAGTCTGTTATGGTATCAACTCGCTCTAATACTAAACTATTGGGATATCAGCTACTCTGATACTGCTTGTTAAGGATCTAGTACTAAATTATTATGACAGAAAGAAGAAAGAAATAAAATAAGAAAATAATTAAGTACGTGGATCAGCCTAAAGGCTCGCCTCCATGGGGCATGCAAAGCTTCACTATGAAAGAGAAAAATAGGTACAAGAGGAGAACACCCACTCTCAACTCATGATGTACAAATCTTTCTCAACTAGAAGCTATCCTTATAAAAGCTCTCTTAAAATCCTAAGGAGATCCATAGAAGCTACAAGATGCTCTACCCTCATAGCCTCTTCGTTGGATGCTATGCACCTGTTGCTTCTCTCTCTCGCGGGCTACACATACTCGACGCTCTACCAAGCTTCTCTCGATGGCTGCCTGAGCCTTTCTACATGCCTCTCACATCACATGCACCATTTTTTTTGCTCCACAGCACCTCAACCCTTTAAATAGGATGAGAATCCTCTTCTTAGTAGTTCACAGAAGTCCTAACAGGACTCGTTCTCTTAATATGAGTCAAACATGTCCTTGATGGATTCTTAGAATATTTTCTGACCTTTAGATCATGACTGCAATCCTTCATGACTGCTGGATCCTATGGTCCGCATGCAACTCCCGTAGATCCCTTGGATTAATCACAATCCGAGTCCAAACATAAAAATTCCATCATGTTCTGTTCGTCTCCATCAAGCTGGCTTAGTTAGAAGTCAAGCTGGCTCAACTACATCTCGCCCAGACTTCTGCTGTCATCTGCTTGAGAGAGCGAGCTCGACTATGGTTCGAGCTGGCTCGATCTCTATCCGAGCTGGCTTGATCGCGTATCAGAGCCAACCTAATTATTGTGCTAAAAACTAATTCTCTTCTTACTGTGGATCAAATTTGTGGTGTCAAATCCTAATAATTTCCACCTCAACTTGACATTCGACCTCTACCTGACTATGAGAGCTTGTAATCTATCTTATCCCCATGCCCTAGGGCACGTCTGCTGATCATGGATGGGCAAACATGGGAGTCAAGCCAGACTGCTCGATCCCATCTCTATCACGGGGTGTATCCACTTTGACCAAAGATCTGCTCGAAGAATTCTCCTATGGCAATAGGAACTTCACTCTACAACATTGCCTCTCATCCTCCCACGTCTCCTATCTCATGCCCAATCCATCTCCACCTGGAGCTCCATCTTGCACTAGGCTCCCTCTAGCTCCTGAAGCTTTATCTTGCATTGGTCTTCCTGCCAGATAGTAATGTCCTCTTATCTTCTTCTTTTCCTCCAATATTATTCTATCATCGTGCATAACCTTTAGGATTCCATCACCAGCTACCCACATGTATCCATTTAAATCTAGTCTGCTCAGTGAGATAAGATTCCATATGAAATCGAATATGTATCGAATCTCTCCTAATCTCCTTACTGCACCATCATGTGTCTTCCAGCTGACCATCTTGATGCCTCTAATCACATAGCTTAATCCATCCAGTAGATAAACAATGCCATCACTACTCTCTAGAGTGTCAAACTATTTGTTTCTATAACAAACATGATATGTGCATGCAGAATCTAAAATCCACAGTTGGAAAGAACTAGATACCTCATCAGATATCTCTAAGATATCAATCTCTGACCCGTTATTGACCGTCGTTGTAGTAGTCCTCATCTGATCTTTGAGTTATGGACAATCCTTGACTCGATGTCCCAACTCATCGCACCTGTGGCATTTGATCTTGCTAGGATCTCTTATCTTGGACTTGGATCATCCTCCTCGCGATCCTCTATTGCTTCATCTACTACCTCCTACTCCTCTAGAAACCACCAAAGCTGAGTTGTCGCCATCTGAGCTCGAAGTTGGGTTCTCCCTCATAAGAACCTTGTTCTGAAGTATTGCTGTAGTGACCTCATCCATCTTCATGGTGCTCTTTTTCACTAAAAGAGCAATCACCAAGAACTCATACGAAGGGAGGAGCGATGCTAGTAAGACCAACACCCTGATCTTCTCCTCAACTTTTTCACCAATGTTGAGGAGATCAGTAAGGATCTTCTAGAAGTTGGATAGATGCTCTCACATGCTTTGGCCTTCATTCATCCATAGCTGGTAGGACTTCCTTCAAAGAAATAGCATGTTGATGAGCAACTTCGCCATGTACAACTCCTCGAGCTTCGACCACAACGTTGTCAGGAAAGTCTCGTCAAGTACATGAATCACCACATCATCCACTAGATATAAGTGGATCGTGCTCACCACCTGCATCTAGATCTGCTTCTAATTCTTTACCTCAATGGTGGCTGAAGTCTCGTCATATAATAGAGCATTGATCAACCCATGTTAGATGAGGATATTCTTTACCCTTGCTTTCCATAAGAAGAAATTGCCCTTCCTATCAAACCTATTGATCTCCACCTTGATTGTGCTTGTCTTTTCTATATTCTTCAATTTCTATCCACTACTATAATCTATACTCTAGTACTATCTAACTCTAATATCAATTATTATGGTATCAACTCGCTCTGATACCAAACTATTAGAATATCAGCTACTCTGATACCGCTTGTTAAGAATCTAGCACTACATTATTATGGTAGGAAGAAGAAAAAAGTAAAATAAAAAAATAATCAAGTACGTGGATCAGCCTAAAGGCTCACCTCCATGGGGCATGCAAAGCTTCACTATGAAAGAAAAAAATAGATACAAAAGGAGAACACCCACTCTCAACTCACTGTACATAAATCTCTTTCAACTAGAAGCTACTCTCACAAAAGCTCTCTCAGAATCTCAACAAGATCCATAGAACCTACAAGATGCTCTACCCTCATAGCCTCCTCATTAGATGCTATGCACCTATTGCTTCTCTCTCTCGTGGGTTGCACGTACTCGGTGCTTTTCCAAACTTCTCTCAATGACTACTTGAGCCTCTCTATGTGCCTTTCATGCCACATGCGCCATCTTTTTTGCTTCACAGCATCTCAGTTTTTTAAATAGGATGAGAATCCTCTTTTCAGTAGTTCACAGGAGTCCTAACAGGGCTCGTTCTCCTAATATAAGTAGAACATAATGAAGTCTTGAAATATTTTTTGACTTTCAGATCATGACTGCAATCCTCCATGGCCACTGGATCCTATGGTCCACGCACAACTTCTGTAGACCTCTTGGATTAATCACAATCTGAGTCCAAATAGAAAAAACCTTATCGTGTTTTGTTTAACTCCATCGAGGTGTTTTGATTAGGGGTCGAGCTGGCTCGACTGCATCTCGTCCAAACTGCTATTGTTGTCTGCCTAAAAGAGCTAGCTTGGCTGTGGTTCGAGCTGGCTCAATCTCAATCTGAGCCAGCTCGACCATGTATCAGAGTCGGCCCAACTGCTGTGCTAAAAACTGATTCTCTTCTTATTATGGATTGAATTTGAGGTAGCAAGTCCTATTAGACTCATGGCCTAATCTCCATGCCTAATCTCAGATCTCATCTAGTTTTTATCACTAAAAATTCACCAAAAAAAATTGCATAAAATAAATAAATAGGAGGGTGGCTCAAGCAACTAATCTTTAGAGTCTTTGATCTCATCGAGCCTCTAATTTGACTGGATCAAAACCCTTATCCATATGGGGCACATGCCTATTGGGGACGTGCACCCTCTTTTCTCTCATGAAAACACCTAAGGGCATGCACCACTAGAAAATCTCCATGGGGCACACACCCCTATCCCTTCTTTCTTGCATTTGGGTCAATCTTTGACCCTTATCTTGAAAGTTTCAGTAATTAGCAGGTTTTGTCCTATTCCCATCCAATGGATTAGGATAAGCCTAGATTAGGTTAGAACAATACTTTTCTAACCTAGACAAGCTCCAGTCAGACTAGGATAGGATTTTCGGATGAGCCAAATCTAGTTTGACTTGGACAAAATGACTATAGAAGAAGAATGTTAGGCTCAATCATGTGCTAGCTCAATTTTCTTGAACCTCACTAGATCTAATCCAAATCAATCAAACTGGGATAGCTCAATTGATGACATCCAGATTCAAATTCTTTTTTGTGTGACCCAGTTAGGTTTAGTTTCGTATGGTAATGAGATATATCACGATCTTTATCATCGACATCATCGAAACACCTTTTGATGGATGAAAACTTTTTTGATTCATCCAATTAAAATGATCGATAATCAAGATCATTCTAATTGCTTCCAAAATTTACTAGTGACACCTAGCAGTATATGGTGGCGATCTATCAGAATTGAATACAAACCTCTCAGTGTAGCTACTTGTATGATTAGGTTCCTCTATCATGAGCTCCGATAGGATTAGGGTTAAGGTAAACTCATCAAACCCGACATCCCATCATATGATTGAATCATTCACTTCGAGTCTGATATGAAATTCTAATAAAAAATTCTTTTCTATTATATCACATTGCCATGGTCATGGGCTTAAGGACTCGATCTCATGATTATCATAGGACTACTCCTCTACCAAGATTGATAGATCCCATCTTATTGCGATCTAGTTTTTATAATGAATATGCTATAGCTAACATACACCTCAAAATTTTGAATGGCTAGGAGATCGAGTTATGATATAGTCAAACTATAACATACTCAAGGTGAACTGCTGATGCACCTCAGTTCTAAGAACCAGACATACAACTATAAAATCGAGCTTCATCATTGACGAGAAGGTAGACTCCCTTATGACTGCTCAAGGTGGTCACACTCATTGCCCATGTTCTTAATGAGTACCTATACTCTCGCTCTAGTGTCTCCACACTATAGACTCAAGACTCATCTATCCTAAGAAAGCGATCATACATCGATCTTTCAAATCGATCACCATCTTCATGATGATCTTATACTCGAAAGCAGTTTATGAGTTAATTATAAAATTATATATCTTAAATTTTTAACTCTTGAGAATATATATTATCATTTTCATCAACTCAAAGGATGTATCACAAACACTACACACACAATATGATAGAAGAAAAATAATCCTTTATTAATTTTTAAGTTAAAATTATAAAAATATTTTTAGAATGTGTATTATAAGTGTCAGCCAATCTAGCTTCTATGGTGCCCGTCTATCTCAAAAGGATGGTGGAAGAAGATTGAAAGTAAAACCCTAGAGATGACCCTTCTTCTCTATTTTTTCCCTCTCACATAGGCACAACAACTTGTGTCTTTACAAAGTCCCACCCCACAACCCTTATGCATTCAAGGCTCCCATGCCTAAGCCCTCTCTCAAAGGTTATTTCTTTGTAGAAAAATTGGATCCTAACCCTTCTTAAATAGAGAGATGTGAGAGAGTCCTTGTCTAGGTCAAAAACCTAGTAAGGCATATCCAAACATGGTATGAATTGGGGTGCCCAACTTTTTGGTGCCCCTTCTTTATTTTATGGCATGGAGACCCAGGTTATGGCACACACATCCTCCATATTTTCCACAAAAAAATAAGGAAAAAATTAGAACAGATGGCATCATAAGAAGATAAGGAAAGGTGATGTATAAAACTCTATCCAATAGAGTCCTTGGTCAAAACAACTTATTTGTTTTGATCTATTCCACAACCAATTTCCTTCTAAGAAAGGTGGGAGGCACAAAAGGGGATGTGGAGGCTCTTTGGGCATGAGAAATCCCTTGCCAAAATTCATTGAAAGGGGCATTGGGAAGGCCAAGTGGCGCAAGGGTGAAGTCCTAGTCAAATTAGGACTTCACGCTTTGACTAGTCAAAGCTATTCTTTAGCCCAATCAAATTAAAACTTGTGCAACCTAATTAAATATGGTCTTAGTCCAACAAAGACCTTAATTAAATTAGATTAAATTAAATTTAAATTTGATTTAAATTTTAATAAATTAGAAATTATGTGCACGTAAGTCCTAATTGAATAGGGACTTACTTTTTCTTGCAATTGGGTTATCCCATAAGCCAATTGGACTTGATCTAATAAAGCCCAAACTAAATATAATTAAATCACATTCAATTAGACTCGATCGTAGCCCTATTTTTTAATTAAATTAAGCTAATTAGCAATCCAATTATTAATTAATCCTTCTATAATACTTGCACTAGGTCAAACATCAATCATATTGAACGTTTAACCCTAAAATAATTTTTAATTATTGATCAACCATTCGATCAGATTGAGACCTCTTATATGTGTGACCTCATAGGTTTGAATCTAAGTCGATAGTATAGAAATAAATTTCTATACTAATCGAAGTAACCATCTAGCAATGGTATCCGTTGGCCAGATGATCAAATGTATAAAGCAATACTCTTTGAACCTATGTGGATATGGTTTCCATATAATTCATTCTCTTAACCATGAATGCTCATAGGATGACTCAGGGTTTAACTATCAATCTTGCATAGATCATCCATATTGTATTTCAAAATATCAAATCCATCATATAAATTATCCTGGCCAAGGTTTTGCTAAATTGAAGTACAGTGATATATTTGCTCTAAATTATTGGAGTGGTCAATCCCATCTTGATCACACACTAAATTTACAAGTACTTAACTGTACCTAAAAATCTTCGATCACTGAATTAGAAATTTAGATAGTCCAGCACCAAAGCATAATGAGTTGCTTGAAGCAACCATAGTGATCTGAGGTCGAAGGGATACTTATACCATATCCCATTAGAGCAATCCTCGATAGTAGAATTCTCTAGAGTTGGTCACGTTTAATGACGATGTATCCCTACGTCTCATCTATATGTCATACCAGTGTCTCCACACTCTTTAGTTAAGAGAACAATCAATCTATATGATACATAACGAACTACACTTGATAAATATTATTGTCCTAGTTAATAATGTATTATTTGATCATGAATAGTTTAAAGACTAATCCATAAATCCTCTCTTCATCAAATCCAAATAGTCCTAAAGACTTCATCATAACATAGGAGTTCATTAAAAGATATAAACTTATGATGAAAAATATCAGAATAAAATTTTATTCAATAATAAATTATTTAAATTTACAAACTAGCACAACCGTCAATAAGTTGATGAATAGCTTTGAGATATATTTTCTAATAATATCCTCTAATATTGACACATGAAATAAAGTATATACATTTAATAGAATTTATGGTAATGCTAATAATCTTACTTAAGATCTCATATATATATATATCCATCTCATAATAACAATCATTAGCATGTATACTTAAAAAATATCATAAAGAATTAGCTTAGCACTTGCCCCCACCAAATCAGAAGCCACAACATCTTGTTGAGGAAGTGCATAAACCTACCCCCAGGTCCTAGGTTTCTCTTATGCATCTTGGGGTGTTTGGTTTGCTAAGAGTGCAAATTGAAAAGCTTAATTATCACGCCCCAAATCCGGGACATAACATGACCATGCTACTTAGAGATACCACCCTCGATAAGACAAAGCTTATCAATCATAATCAGCTATAATTCATCATAATTAAAGTATAAATAAGGATTCAATTTCATGATTCATCAAGTAATCAAACCAATATTGGTCTAGAGCTTCTAAATCCAAAATCAAAAATAAAAATCCATGTCTCAAAATTTTTAAATAATCAACTATAAATTCATGATCATTCATTAATAAACTAAGTTTAGCTATAAAATTTTTAAACTTGCTATATAAATCTCCAAGCCTGGATCCTTCGTGGATCTTAACCATATTCCTCTATAAACAAAAAAGAAAAATAAAAAGATATGTGTTGCACTAGCTTAGCAAATAAAACATACGCTTTCTTACTAGATCAAGCATAAATATTTTATGATAATGTAATATTTAAAAAATAATAGATATTATAAAATAAAGTATTTCATAGAATATATTATAAAATAAGTCATAAAGATAATTATGCATGCATAAATCATGAAATTTCATACATATGATTCGTAAACTATTTTTGTCATGTGTTCATGTCATATTTCAAAATATTATTCATAGATATTTATATTATGGTCACTTTATACCCATGATAGAGCCATATTTCTTAATCGACAGCATTCTTGTTTCTTATGCCAATTTTGTACTCATTGGTGGAGCCATATTTCTTGTGGATGCTAGCTTCAGGTGTTGACTTTCCTAATTTTAGGGATTTGTTCATAGTTATCTGAGAGTCTTTGAGATCTTCATATTTTTTTCTTAAAATATGCATATATAGATGAGAAAACAATCAAATTCATGCTTCCTAAATATGTAATTTTTATAAAATATATTTATAAAATCAATGGTCATCATAAGATATGCTTTTTTATATCTCATATACTAATCCTTAATTTTATGAAAAAATATGATTTCATCAACAATAATTCATCTATATGAAAAATATGATAATTTTAAAATAATAAGGAACATAAGATCCACTTACGTTGTTTGTCCTGGAGATCTTTAGACTTTATAGTTAATCCTATTTAAAATATTAAAAAATATAATTAATTTTTTATTCGATGAATTTAATAAGATTAAATCATAAGGAAAGAGGATTGTTGATTCGGTGGTCAGTCTAATAGGTTATTTGGGCACTGGGATACTTCAGAGCCTCTTAGTCAAGTGTCAGATCTAAGTGACTCGATCAAAGAATCGTGAAGCACATATTGGATCAAAGTCAAGATTAAGCAATAGGATTTATCAATAGTGGATTTTTAAGATACACGATATGGATAGAGTGGGCTTAACATATAGCACGGATATCAAATCAGCTTTGAATCATCTTATTTGAGTCAACATAGATCCCTAAAAGAGGAAAGAATGACTTGGTACATGGATATCAAAGTAATTTTGAGTATCTTTGAAAAGATCAGCTCAAGTTCATGGTGGGGTCCATGGATCATATAGAGAGAGGAAAAAGGATAGAAAGAATTTCTAGAGAAAGGAGAGAGAGGAGAGAGAGAAAATCATTTTCTCCCTCTTTTTCTTTTGTTCTTTTTTTTTCTTTTCTTTTCTTCTCTTCTTCTTCTTCTTTTCTTCTTTCTGTTTCTTTTCTTCTTCCCTTCTTGGCTGAATAGGGGATGGTTGAGGGTGATGGCTCATGTTCCAGTAGGGTATAATGGCACAGCTAGAGGTCCGATAGTGGGCGGTCGACAGCACATAGTGGAGCAAGGAACGACCGAGAATGAAGTCTAGATGGCAGGAATCATGGGAAAGATCCAAAAATAGGAGATCTACACCTTTTCTTGTATTTTTTCTAGTCATTGGCCAATCACTAGTGGCTATGACCTCTAGAAAGAATGGTAGGGAGGTCAAAGGTCATGATCTATCGGTGCAGCACCAAGGGCATTAGCATTGGTGGTCAGAAAAAGCAAAAGAAAGGCCACGAAAATAGGTGATTCTTCTTATGATAGTTTTCTAGTAAAATCGGTGGCCGGTGGTGAGACCTGGGGCCATGGGGAGAATGAGAAGAGAGAGGAGAGGTGGGTTCAGAACCTTACCTCAGCTCCAGTGGCTCTAAAAACATAATTTCTGGTGAGCATGGCGATAGTATGCCATGGATTCAAGGAAGAAAAGAGAGGAAAAGAAAGAGAGACAAGGCCAATGCTCATGGGGGCTTGAAGGGGTTTAGGGAAGCTCTTAAATAGATATGGAGACTAGGGATTTCTTTGTTTTTAATGACCTTTGAGACTCTGACTCTGTTTGGGAGTCGTTGAGGAAGAAGACTCCAACAAGAGTCTTCTTCAGGCTTTTTCTTTTAGTTGCTTTGAGATTCATGCTCAAAAAATTAGGTTATCACATTAATGCTCTGGTGACTCCTTCCTATGAGGACAAACAACTATCTTACGTCTTGGTTGACCACATGCATAGCAAGCTCCCCTAGGGTACAATTATTCTGATAATGTGGTCCTCAACATCTATAACATTTGATTTCACCTAAGGGTTGAGCACTATAATTTGTACTAGTAGATCTCTTCCCTCCAAATTCAGTGTTAGTATCCTGCTGACTCTAAGAATCATTTATCGAGCCCTTTTTCTTTAAATTCCTTTCTTTTTGTAGCTTGAGCATCATTTAGTCCTTGCTTGATCGATAATCTCTTTATAAGTAGGTAGCACAAATGCAATTACCAGTTTTGGAATCCGGTCACTAAGTCCATTTGCAAATTTTCTAGCCCGAGCACCCTCCTCTACTGTCAATGCGAGAGCATATCTAGACATTTCTTCAAAGTTTGCAGCATATTGGGCAACCATCATATTCTTCTGTTCCATTTGATCAAACTCTCAAATTTCTAGAATCAGATACTTTGAGGAAAGTATCTTTTGTAAAAGATCCTTTTAAATCCTTCCCACTTAAAGGATGTATCACTAGACCCTAACTTCCAAGTTTCATATCCCACTAATCTGCTGCCTAACCTTGTAGCATGAAAGTGACAAAATTGACCTTTCACCAATAAGGCATCTCAAGGCTTGGAACACTTTCTCTATTACTTTTAACCAATTTTCTACTTTCATGGGATAAAAAATTCCTGTGAATGCCAGTGGTGCGTACTTCTTAAAGTCTATCAAAGTTGATTTGATGCTTTCATTGATTTTTGGCTCCCTGCTACTATTGGGGTTGTCACTCTCACATTAATTGTTCTAAAATCTTCTATTAGTGTTCTCGCCGTGCCTCCAATATTTTCCTCAAATCTTTCCTCATAGCAGCTTGTTGTTGCACCAATATCCATATTAATTGAAAGGTAGTAACATGTTTCCCGAGCCGAATTTTGGGTTCACCTGAGGTCTCTGTCCGTGAAGTAATTTTAATGGGTTCATTAGGATGCTCTTTCTAATATGTATCACTAACTAATGAGGGTGGGGTGTCTTCCTATTGCCTAGAGAGCTCCCAAGCACTAGAGCCATTAGCAAATTGAGTAGGCCTCCTATTATGCCCCCTCATGCCATATCAACCTACATAGATTTTTTGTTAGCATCCCCAAATTATTTTACTTTATGCATATGTCAAAAATATCCCTCCTATTAATTTTACTCAATCTAGAGGCATATACTCTCCTCACCCTAGGATCCTAAATTCTAGGCTCTGATACTATTTTGTCATGCCCCAAACCTAATGCTTGGTTCGATCATGTAATACGACCGCATGAATCCTAGAGTGAAATCCTAAAGATCATGCAAGACCTACATAATAAATAAATTCATAAGAATACTAAAAAAATTATAAAATTTAATTATATTTATCAAATAAATTAGTCCATCTTTACTGAATAAGGTTCACAAGATTGAAATAATTATTTAGCATTAGAAAATCCAGTAATTAACTAACTAAGGACTTCATCACTCGAACTTCATGCTCAAACCCATCCAATGCTATGCATCCCACAAATTTGTAAGAAAAGAGAAAATCTAGGTTGTGAGCTTTACAACCCTACAAGAATTCCATTACATCTCTGCCAATATAATAATATAATTTAAAAATAATAAATGAGCCATATCAAAAAAAAAATTAAGCCATAAAACCTTGTGTCCAATATAACCCAATAGTTATGTAAACATATATCATGAATGAAGTATTATCACAAAAATATTATAAATGTCACATGTAATTTCATATGACTTATCATTTATGTTTCATTAATATTTTTCAAATCAATCATCATCTTTTAGTTTAGACTAATCTGATGGAAAGCATGTAGGATTTCTAGCTCTACATTTAAAATTTTTTTGAAAAATAATTATAGTAAAAATAAAAATTAATGTAATTAATTTTAAAAAGCTATAGATCTAATCTACAAATTCTACAATACTAGGATCTAATATGAAATATTTGCATGCAATTAAATACAAAAATAAAAGATAATGAATAGTAAAAGAATTTCTACTATACTATATGTTTAGAACACGTTACCTTGCGTGAGTAGATGATCTCCACAATCGAATCATCATCGATCTAATCATCAGGTAGATCTGAGCATCACAACATTGCCACCCATGTGTCCAGCCTCCATGGATGGTCCACACAAGGTCCTGATCCCAATATGCTCTTTTCGAGTGTTAGCTCAATGAAGAATGCTCCTAACAGCTAGATCTGATCGAACAATTTTGATCTCCCTCCACCAAAACTTTAGATGCTCTGAATTAGCAGGATGGGTAGAAGAGAGGATGAGGAAGTAGTCAAAAAAATATCATGAAGATCTGATGCTTAGATCTTGCAAAATTAGAATAGAAACCCTAGATCTAGAACTAGGGCAGCACAACCTAGATTTCTCTCCCAATTTTTCTTCTTAGATTTTTTTATTATTTTTTTTAGGCTATAGAAGGGCTCATGAACTAGAGGAGAGGAGTCTCAAAAAAACTTGCATCCAAAAAAAATTTCAAGAATTTTATAGTAGGGAGCACAAGTTAAGGTGGTGTGTGGAAGAGTTGGGATGAAGTGGTTTGCGGTTTGAATTCAAATCCCATTTGAATTCAAATTGCAACTAGATCAACCCCATCCATTTAGGATGTGAGAAGGGAGGGTGCAAGCCTTCTTTTGTGTAGAAAAAATTCACAAGAGCATCTTTCTCATGGAGAAAAAAATAGCGCAAAGAGGGTGAGGTGGCAAATGGAAGACTAGGTCAAAGTAGTCTTAAAATCTCTTATCCAATTGAACCAACCCAATCCAAATTGGTTAGGCCCAATTACATTAAATTAAACCCAACTAATTTAGGCTCAATTAGAATTATTTAAATTTAAATCAAATCAAAAATTATTTAAGCCCAATCCGTGATCAAATTAGGGATCAAACTTCCTTGGCGATTAGGTCATCACATAACCTAATCGGGTCAAACCCAACTGAATCTAATTTAATTGGATTTGATCTAAAATTAATTATTCAATTAAATTAAGTTAATTAGTAATCAAATTACTAATTAAATTTATCATAAATATAGAGTTTAAATCTAGTGGATATTTGGATAATAGAGTCCCATCAAAATGAAACTCTTGATCGAAGAGTCCCAAACCAGTGGGACTCTTGACCTCGGTGTCTAAAATAAGTGGAACTCATGATCATATAGTCCAAACTCTAGATCATAGAGTTTTAAATAAGTAAAACTCAAAGTTCTAGAGTAGTAAAACTCTTGATTGAAGAGTTTCAGTCCAGTGGGACCCTTGACCATAGAGTCCTAGTCCACTAGGACTCTTGATCATAGAGTCCCAGACAATCAAAACTCAAAGTCCTAATGCGGTAAGACTCTTGATTGAAGAATCTCAATCTAGTGGAACTCTTGACTATAGAGTCTCAGTCCAATAGGACTCTTCACCAACCATCAGATTAGGTAGGAACCTCAAGTGTGTGTGATCCCATAGGTTCGAATCTAAGCTGATAGCATAGGAACCACTTTCTGTACTAATCGAAGTGACCATCTAGCAATGGTACCTAACATTCATATAGGTCGAATAGTTGCAATTGCAATATTCAGAACCTACATGAATATGATTATCACATAATTTATCCCTTTGATCTCTTTATATGAGGATGATTCAGAGGTAAACTGTCAACCCTAAAAGATACATCCAAATCATATCTCAAAGCAATTAGCCCCGTGACTCCTCACTAGAACTACCCTAGCCAAGGATTTGCTAAATTTAAACATAGTTTGAACACAACTCTTGAAATCAGGAGTGGTCAATTCTTTCTTTATATATGCACCAATTTCTCAAGTACTTGACTGTGCCTAGAAACCTTTCATTATTGAATTAGAAATTCAAGTAGTCTAATATCAAAGTACAGCGAGTTGCTTGAAAGTCACCATGATGATCTCTGATCAGAAAGACACTTATACCTATATTCTATCAGTGTAAATCTTAATAGTAGAAAAGCTCTGAAGTTGGTTATGTTTAATGCAGATGTACCCCTACATCTCACCTGCATGCCATACTAGTGTCTACACACTCCTTGGTTAAGAGGACAACCAACCTATATGGTACATAATGACCTACACTCTATAAACATTATCATCCTTGGTAACAATGTATCATTTGATTGCGAACAAATTTAAAGACTAAATGATAAATCTTTCTTTATCGATTCTAAATAGTCCTGAGGACATCACCATAACACCGGAGTTCATTAGAAGATATAAGATTTTTTTATGATAAAATATCAAAATAAATTTTTATTTATTAATAATTTATATATAAATATAAAAAATAGTACAATCATCAATAGGCTAATAATGGGCTTTAGAATACTATTCCCAACAATCTTCCACTTGGCCTAAAGCTAATCAGTGCAGTATTAAATACCCATCTTCGACTTGAAGTCATCAAACTCCTTCACCACAATAGCTTTAGTCAATGGATTGGTTAGGTTCTTCTTTTTATCGATCTTCTGAAGGTCGACATCACCTCGATCTACGATCTTTCAGATAAGGTGATAGTGGTGCAAAATATGTTTCATCTGCTGGTGTGCCTTTGGTTCCTTCACCTAAGCAATGATTTCAGAGCTGTCACAGTAGAGCAGAACTAAACCATTAAGGGAGGGTGCTACTTCGAGCTTGGAGATAAATTTTCTCAGCCACATTGCATCTTTAGCATCATCTGATGCAGCGATATACTCCACCTCGCAAACTAAGTCGGCCATAGTGTATTGCTTAGAACTCCTCTAGTAGACAGCACCACCATTAAGGGTAAACACAAACCCCAACATACTTTTGCTATCATCATGATCAGACTGGAAACTAAAATCTATAAAGCCAAAAGGTCTTAGGTCTGACTCACCATAAACAAGCCACTGGTCCTTAGTATTTCTTAAATATTTTAGGAAGGTTTTAACAACCTTTCAGTGATTCTCTCCTAGATCAGATTGGTATCTATTCACTATCCCTAGTGAGTATGCCACATCTGATCATGTACATATCATGACATACATAATAGAACCCACTATTGAAGCATATAAAATTCTACTCATATGCTCTCTCTCTTGAGGTGTTGTCGGATAATCCCTCTTCGAGAGAAAAATTTGATAGCCTATCGATTGATAGCCCTTCTTGAAATTCTCCATATTGAACCTCTTCAGCATAGTATCAATGTACATGGATTGGGATAACTCGAGTAACCTTTTAGAGCTATCTCTATAAATCTTCATCCCTAGGATGTAGGAAGCTTCTCCCAGATCCTTTATTAAGAACTCTGATGATAGTCAGATCTTTATTCCTTGTAATATAGGAATATCATTTTCAATTAAGAGAATGTCATTCACATAAAATACCAGAAATACAACCATTGGACCATTAGCCCACTTGTATATGCAGGGTGCTTCTCCATTCTTAACGAAGTCATATGTTTTGATCATCCTATCAAAACATATATTCCAACTTCGAGATGCCTGCTTCAGTCTATAAATGAACCTTTGAAGCTTTCACACCTTAGACTCATCTATAGATGTGAACCCTTCAGGTTGTATTATATACACCTCTTCATCTAGCTCTCCATTCAGAAAAGCTATCTTCACATCCATCTGCTAGATCTCATAGTCCAGATGGGCAGCTACCGCAAGGATGATCCAAATGAATTTGAGCATTATCACAAGAGAAAATATCTCATCATAGTCTATACCATAATGTTGACGATACCCCTTAGCAACTAGATGGGTTTTACAGATCTCCACCTTCCTGTCTACACTCCTTTTCCTCTTGAAGACCCACTTACACCCTATAGATTTTATCCCTTCAGATGGGTCAACCAATGTCCATACATCATTGATCATTATGAACTCCATTTTGGATTTCATGGCCTCAAGCCATTTCTCATAGTCGAATCTCTGCATTGCATCCATGTAAGTGATCGGATCCTCATCGTTCTCATCGAGTTCGATAGGATCACCATCCCAGACCAAGAAACTATAGTATCTATCCAATTGACGTGATACTCTACTAGACAACCTTAAGGATATAGGTTCAATGGGCTCCAGATTTGTTCAAATCAAATCCAGTTTAGGTTCAACTACTTGTGTCAATTTTTCTACCTATCGAACTTTCTCAAGTTCGACCTTAGAGGCATTACTCCCTTCACTTAGAAATTCTTTTTTCAAAAAGACTGCCTTAAGGCTAACTAACATCTTTTGCTCATCAGTTAGGTAGAAGTAATATCCTTTGGTCTCTTTTGGGCATCCTATAAAATAACACTTGTTAGACCTAGATCCAAGCTTGTCTATTACTAAACGTTTGATATAAGTTGGACACCCCCAAACCCTAAGGTATGAGAGTACTATCTTATGTCTTATCCATATCTCATATGGCATTTTGGAGATAGACTTATTCAAAATCCTATTTAGAAGATAACATGCTGACTCAAGTGCATATCCTCATAAGGAGATAGGCAGACTAGCAAATCCCATCGTGGATCGAACTATGTTCAGTAGGGTCTGATTCCTTCCTTCAAGCACACCATTATGCTGCGGTGTTCCAAGAGGAGTCCATTGTGAGATAATTTTATTCTTTCCTAGATATGTCAAAAATTTGTTGGAAAGGTACTTGCCCTCAGTCAAATTGAAGAGTTTTAATATTTTTTCTAGTTTATTTTTCTATCTTATTACGAAATAGTTTGAATATTTCAAATAACTTCGACTTATGTCTCATTAAATAGACATACCCATACCTCTATAGGTCGTCTATGAAGGTTATGAAGTAAAAATATCTACCTCTAGCATTTGAACTCATGGGTCTATATACATCAGTATGTACTAGATCTAAGAGTTCACTGGCTCGCTCACCTTTTCTAGTGAAAGGTGACTTGATCATTTTACTAAGAAGACAGAACTCACAGGTCAGAAGTGATTCGCAATCATCAATTTTAAGAATTCCTTCTTAAGCCAATCTTTTTATTCTATTCTTGTTAATATAACCTTGCCTATAGTGCCAAAGGTAGACTTCTAACACATCATCTAATCTAGGATGTTTACCAAAGGATTGGACCACGTTAACAAGCTGTGATAGTAAATAAATACCATTATTCAATTGTCCAACACAAACCATAACACCATTCAAAATAATATCATAAAAGCTTTTTTTATTGAAAATTGAAAACTGTTCTTGGCCAAAAGGCCTACAGAAATAGCATTCAATAAAAAATTTGGACATAAGTGACATTCGCTAAGAACAATTTTATAAGAATTGATTACAAGGTTCATAGTTCCTAAAGCTAGAATTAGAACTTGTCTTTCATCTCTAACATTCAGGAACCTCGTGCCTTCATTAAATTTTCTACTGATCTGGAAATTCTGCATCGAATTACAAATATGATAAGGACTTTCAGTATCTAATACCCAGGCAGTAGTATCATTTATAGATAAGTTGCAAGGTGTTATCATATAATTATCTTTCCCGGCAATAGCTTGCTTCTTCCTCGACCTATTCAGATCTAAGGAGGCAATGTACTGAGGATAATTCCTCTTTCAATGCCACTACTTGTAAAAAAAATACTCCACCTGGCTCTGGTTGGGCTTGCGCTCTTTGGTCTAACCCTATGCATTCATCCCGATATGAGGCTGCACCTTCTTGTTCTTTTTCTTCTTTTTCTTCTTTTCTTTCTTAAAGGGTCGACAACTATTAGAAGATCCTCTCACAACATTCATCATCTTCTTATAGAGCTGGCAATCTTTTTTAAAGTTCTATAGCAATCCTAATAAACCATGATAATTTACTATAGGATTTGTTATTCGAAAATGAGTAAGGAACGAAAGAAAGGACTTGGGCGAAGAATTAAGGATGGCATCCTTCATGAGCTGCTCATATAAGAGAAAGCCAAGCTTACTCAGGTGCTTAATCATCTCGATCATGTACAATAAATGATCGATGACTGAGGCCCCATCCCTCATTCGAGCATTGAAAATGGCATAACTAATCTTATGCCTCTCAACATCGTCAGGCATGCCAAAGAAGTTGTTTAACATTCGAAGAATCTCCTAAGACTAGGCACTTTTGAACCTATGACTAAACTTATTGGTTATTGCTCCCAGCATGATGCACCAAATGGTGGTGCAGTCATTGAGTCACTTTTGATAAGTATCTCGGATCGCTCCTATAGCATTCGAAGCTGGCTCCTCAAGTGCCGGATCAATCAATACGTACAAGATCCTCTCAAGCTCTAGGATGATTTTCAACTTTTGATATCAGCTATTGAAGTTGGGTCCCATTAATTTATCATTGTCTAACAATGATTGGAGAAATAGGGTAGGGCCATTTCTGCATTAAGAAAAATCAAACCTAATTAGTATATGAATTATTAATCTTAAAGTTTTAAATTTTAGTCTAAAGGTCCTCCTACTATTTTATACGAACTGATAGCCTCTACCTTCAATTTAAGGAATTACTTTAATTTCTTAGTGAGTACTAGAATCCACACAGACTACACATGAGTCCAACTTTGGTTGATCAACCCATGTACATCTATAGATAGGATCATAACCAATTATTTCTCTAAATAACTCTAGTATTTTAATTTTGCCTCGAGAGTCTAATCAGTAGGCTTTGGTCTCCACTAAAAAATCTGGTTAGGTACAATCATTAACATGACCATATCTGGTGTATCTGACCAACGAATGATTAGGCATAATTTTGGCTGGCCAACCTAACCACCATTAGAAAGACACAATCAAATCATCATATTATGAATGATAATTCCATTAGTTAATAAGCAGCAGACCTTTAGGCCTCCAATGATTATTAAACTAATGGACTCATTATCACTCAACTTAATGGGAGGCTATGACCAAGTTATCATTGTAACTATTTCATTTTTAAGGATCAAATAATTTTAGAGGATTTGGTTAACTCATTTTAAAGAGAATTGACTAGCCAATTTCAATCCTCCTATTGACTTTATCAAGTCAGATAAAAAAGGATCTAATTAAAGCTAGCATTAGGAGCACCTAAATCAGTCACACTGATTTACCTAATTGACATGGGTGAGTCCAAATCATCAAGTGATCTAATCAAAACTTAACTCATCAGGATGGCCAGGTAAGTGAAATCAGTGGAAGGGATATGCCATTAACTCATCAAAGATTGAATCAGTGCAAGTAGCTTCCAATTAAAAACCACTGGTCTGGACTATCAGACTTACCTTAGACACCATCTGATTCATTAGTTTTAATTTGACCAACTTAGTAATTTCAGGTTCGACTGCATAACCATAAATCAAGTCCATTTGATCCTTATTAAAGGCATGGACTTGACCAACTACAACTATTATAATTGAGTTTAAAGAATCCTTGACGTAATCAAAATCAATACTTAGTTAGATTTGATCAATTACTCTAAATTAGTCTATTCTTTAACTAACCATAGGTCTAACCCAATTAATGGACCTAATTCATCTATCACAATAATCCATATTTTATGATTAATAATTTAAGATCTTTAATTCATAATTCTAGATCCTAATTCAACATACTTAATTCTTCATTAAGTTTTTTGGCTGAGCATTGGGGTTCAATATTTCAAAAATATCTTTTAAAATTTTGAATGGTTCAACACAACTTAGCATTGTTCATCAAATGGGTCGACCTATTTCAAAAATAGGGTCGACTGATTTCACAAACAGTACTAGTTGTAGGTTTTAGTCTAGATCTATGTATAATACATAAAAAATCATGAATCAAATTAGATCTAATCTAAACTCTTATTCATGATTAAAAATTAGATCAAAACTATACAATTAAATCATAAAAATTATTAGATCAAATTTAAAATTTTATGATTTAATGATCTAGATTAGCACATACCAGGACAACCTACACTATAGGAGCTAAACCCTACAGTAGGACAACTTACGGTCCATGCGATCATGTTATTTTATTTTAAGATCTAAAAAATTAGATTATTATTTAGATCTAATCTAAATAAATAATCTAAACATGTATATAGATCATATTAAATAACCTGGATGCTCTGATACCATTGATGGGAAGCATGCAAAGTTTCTAGCCCTACTTTCGAAACTCTTTTAAAAAATAATTATAGCAAAAATAAAAATTAATCTAATTAATTTTAAAAAGCTATAGATCTGATCTACAAATTCTACAATACTAGGATCTAATATGAAATATATGCATGCAATTAAATCCAAAAATAAAAGGTTATGAATAGTAAAATAATTTTTACTATAATACATGTTCAAAACACATTACCTTACGTGAGTGGACAATCTTTGCAATCAAATCACCACCAATCTAATCAACAAGTAGATGTGATCATCATGATGTAGCCACACGTGTCTGGCATCCATGGATGGTCTACATAAGGTCCTGATCCCGATCGGCTTCTCTCGAGTGCTAACTCGACAAAGAACGCTCTTGACACCTAAATCTAATCAAACAATTTCGATCTCCCTCCACCAAAACTTTGGACACTCTAAATTAGTAGGATGGATAGAAGAGAGGATGAGAAAGTACTCAGGAGAAATCTCACAAAGATCTAACACTCAGATCTTGCAAAATTAGAATAGAAACCTTAGATCAAGATCTAGGGCAGCATAGCACTCAAACCCTAGCACCTAGTTTTCTCTCTCAATTGTTCTTCTTATTTTTTTTCAAGTTATAGAAGGGATCATGAACCAAAGGAGAGGAGTCTCAAAAAAACTTGCACCCAAAAAAAATTTCAGGAATTTTATAGAGGGTGCACAAATTAGGGTAGCATGTGGAAGAGTTGGGATGAAGTGGTTTGCCATTTGAATTTAAATCCCATTTGAATTTAAATTGAAACTAGATCAACCCCATCCATTTAGGATGTGACAAGTGAGGGCACAAGCCTTCTTTTGCATGAAAAAAAATTCACAAGAACATCTTTCTCATGGAGAAAAAATGGTGCAAAGAGGGTGAGGTGGCACATGGAAGACTAGGTCAAACTAGTCTTAAAATCTCTCATCCAGTTAAACCAACCCAATCCAAATTAGTTAGGCCCAATTAGATCAGATTAAATCCAACTAATTTAGGCTCAATTAGGATTATTTAAATTTTAATCAAATAAAAAATTAATTAAGCCCAATCCCTGATCAAATCAAGGATCAAACTTTCTTAACGATTAGGTCATCACATAACCTAATCGGGTTAAACCCAACTAAATCCAATTCAATTGGATTTGATCTAAAATTAATTACTCAATCAAATTAAGTTAATTAGAAATCAAATTACTAATTAAATATCTCATAAATATAGAGTCTAAATTCAGTGGATATCTGGACAACAGAGTCCAATCAAAATAAAACTCTTTATCGAAGAGTCCCAAACCAGTGAAACTCTTGATCCCGGTGTCAGAAATGAGTACAACTTATGATCACAGAGTCCAAACTCTCAATCACAAAATCTCAAATAAGTAGGACTTAGAGTTTTAGAGCAGTAGAACTCTTGATTGAAGAGTTTTAGTTCAGTGGAACTCTTGACCATAAAGTTTCAGTCCATTAGGACTCCTGATCATAGAGTCCCAGATAACTAGGACTCAAAGTACTAATGCAGTAAGACTCTCGATCAAAGAGTTTCAGTCCAGTGAGACTCTTGAATATAGAGTCTCAGTCTAGTGGAACTCTTCATAAGCCATCAGATTAGATAGGAACCTCTAGTGTGTGTGACCCCATAGATTCAAACCTAAGTCGGTAGCACTGGAATCACTTTTTATACTAATTAAAGTGACCATCTAGCAATGGTACTTGATGTTTGGATTAGTCAAATAGTCATAATCATAACATTTAGAACCTACGTGAATATAGTTACCGCATAATTCATCACTTTGATCACTGCGTATTAGGATGACTCAGAGTTAAACTATCAACCTTGAATGATACATCCAAATCATGTCTCAAAGCAATTAGCCCCATGATTCCTCACTAGGACTACCTTGGCCAAGGATTTGCTAAATTGAAATATAGTTGAACACAGCTCCTAAAATTAGGAATGGTCAATCCTATCTTGATACACGTACCGACTCCTTAAGTACTTGACTGTGCTTAGAAATCTTTTATTACTAAATTAAAAATTTAGGTAGTTCGAAATCAAAGTATAATGAATTACTTGAAAGTCATCATGGTAATCTTAGATTGGATGGATACTTATACCCATATTCCATTAGAGCAAATCTTGACAGTAGAAAATCTTCAGAGTTGGTCACGTTCAGTGCAGATGTACCCCTATAGCTCACCTGCATACCATACTAGTGTCTACACACTTCTTATTTAAGAGGACAATCAATCCATACTACACACAATGATCTACACTCGATAAACGTAATCATTTTTGGTAATAACGTATCATTTGATCGCGAACAGATTTAAAGACTAAATGATAGATCCTACTTTGTCGATTCTAAATAGTCCTAAGGACATCACCACAACATAAGAGTTCATTAGAAGATAAGAAATTTTATGATGATAAAATATCAATATAAATTTTATTTATTAATAATTTATATATAAGTCTAAGCAATAGCACAATCGTTAATAGGCTGATGATTGGCTTTGGGACACTATTTCCAACATAATCAGGGTTTGGCCCATGATTGGCAAACCATAAACTATGATTTGGCCCTTGATGGCAATTTATAATAATCATACTTTGGCTCTCAGTGGCAAAGCAGAATATCCACACTTCAATCCATGATGGCAAACCAAGATATCCATGATTTGGCCTACAATGGCAAACCAAAATTTCCATGCTTTAGTTCGTGGTAGCAAATCAAGATATCCCTGCTTTGGATTGTAGTGGAATACTAGGGTGTCATGATTCAGTCAATGACTCACAATCCAATGTGTCACGATTCAGCCAATGATCGATGACACATCTTGGCTAGTCCAAATTCTCTTTCATAATCAATGGTTATTCAATAATTTCTATTACATTCTTGTTCAATTTCAAAAGTATTAGATATCATGTTTCTAGCAATTGATGAGCATCATAAATTCACCAATAAAAGTATTAATTTATCAATTAATTAATATTAATTTTTAAGAATTAATAATCAATTTATATATAATTTTTAAAAAATTCATATTTTTATTAATTAAAAAATAATAAAAATTAAAAAATAAAATTTTATTATCAATAGAAAGAGCTCATTCTTTTGATCACAATGAAATAAATTTCAAGTAAAATGGAGCTAAAACGGAAAATATAAATTTTTAAAGATATAAAATAAATAAAAATTAAATAAAAAAAAAGAGAAAATGGCTCAGTCGGCTCTGTAAGCCGAGCCACCAAGCCAAGCCAAGCCATCAAAGCCGACTCAGCCATTGAAGCCATCAGTCGGTCTATGATTCAGGCGTGGACCGCCAGCTCAGCAGAAATCGATGAATCAAAGATCGCCACGTGGCCGACCTAGACCCTTAAAGGGTCTACAGAAATTTATCGCGGCTCACAGGGCAATCTGGTCATTTCACTCAGCGATAGAAGCATTGATTGGTTGTGGTGTGCAGTGCGGCCGGTCTACGCGGTCCATGGGAACAGTGATTGCACGATCGGATGGTTGCGGTTGATTGCGGTTAAGATCGGACGGTCAGCATTTTTTTTTGGTTGCCAATTTCACTCGGATCACTATTGGATGGTAGCGCCTGATTCCAGCTTCGATCCGATGGTCCAGAATGCTCCCGGTGGTGATCAGGACTCCCGAAGCACGATTTGCGGCCAGATTTCCTCGATCAAGCACGTGATCGGACGGCCAGAATTTAATCCGACCTGATCTGGGCTGATAGGCATCCGATTTTGATGATTTTTGAACCGTTGGATTCCTATCGAATAGCCAGATTTTACCAGATTTACCAGAGTCATAACAGAGTTATTTTTATTCAAATTTTATTCAAATTTTTATGATTACAAAGGCAATTAGTCCCATATTGCTTTTAGAAATAAATATCTACCTCTTCTAGCTCTATAAAAAGGATCCTAAGCCTCTAAGAAAGGGAGGAGGGTTGGAAGGGAAGCTAAGGTATAGGGTGGAAGTCAAGCTCTGGATTAAAGGTTGCTTCAAAGCTGCGGTGCTGAGAAGAAGAGCCGGTCTTCTACGCCATCTTCATGCCTACGCTGATCTGCGATCTCCATCTAGTCTTTTTCCTTTAATTTCTTGTATTAAAATTCTGAATTTTCTTTAATTTCTTGTATTTAAATTCTGCATCTTAGTTTTAAATTTAATAAAGAAAGTTTCATTATTCTTTTCAATTCTAGCTCTTTAAATTATTTGTTCTTTATTGCTTTTTAATTTTACTATAAGTAGTTGCTAAGATCTAAATAGTAGATCTTAGTATCAAATTTATTTTTGCATAATTTAAATTCTATTTTTATTTATAGATCTATTTTTTGACTTTAATTTTTAAAAAAATCCTTTCTTTCTTTTCTTAAAAAAAAAGAAGAATCAAAGATTTTAGAAATAAATCATTGCCTCTCTGTGGATTCGACCCGACTCACCACTTTCTTCATAATTTTTAGTTAATTTAAAAAGTAAAGAGTCGGATTTAAATTGATAAACACGGTGTCTTAACGACAGCATCGTGTCCCTATCAAGTTTTTGGCGCCGTTGCCGGGGAGGCATAAAAATTAAAATTTCTTTATTTTTTTGATTTTTTTTACTGCCTACTCATTATTTTTTATTTATTTTGCAGAAAAAAAAAATTTCTTTATTTCTTTGATTTTTTTTACTGCCTACTCATTATTTTTTATTTATTTTGGAAAAGCAAGGAAGATTAGGGCACGAACAAAACTCTCAATCCTATTCGGTGAGATCATTCCTAAACCCTAAATCTCTTTCTTTATTTTTAATATTTGCTTTATTTTAAATTAATTAAAAATATTACCTACGTAAACCTAATTAAAAATCTCATCACAAGATTAGAAACCCTAATTATTTAGAGCATCCATCATATTAGTTTTTATTCTTATTTTTGGTGATTGCTGGAGTCAAGGTAAGCCTTTTTATAATTTAATTAGTTAGTTTAAATTGCATAGAACTCTTTGATTGGAATTTTTTTTTCTTTTGCATATTTCATATTAAACCAAATTAAGGGCACAACCCATTAAACAAGATAAGGTGGGGATTTGATCACCCTTCCTTAGCCCACAAACAACCAACCAGCATCCTGCATTAACCCAAACCTTAACTCTTAAAATCAATTAGACATTAACCTTTAAGGATATTCGAGCTCAATAGGACAAGAAATCCTAAGAGTTGAACCAAGTTAGGGTTAATCAATTTGACTGGTGTCTAGGAAAGTGGTTCAGGGACGACTGGGCCCGAAAGAAGGTGGTTACTTAATTGGTTCTGTTCGCTTACCTGGCCAAGCACAATTGGTGTCTAAGGCAAGCAACGGAGGGACTCCCACCGACTTTACACTTACCTGGCCAGTTGATTGGCTAATCCTCTATTTGGAGGGCTTGAAGGTGATCTTGGCAGTTAGGAGCTGTCTAGATCTAGGATAACTCTTAGTCAGGATTGATTGCCTAACTTGTTTGCCAAATAATATCTAACATAAACCACAAATTAACTCCTCCCTATCTTCTCCAGATTTAAGACTCTTTAGGATTTTTCCTCTTCTTTCTTTCTCTCTTCTTTTCTTAAAAATAAATAAATAAATAAATAAATAAAAATAATTAAAAAAAAATTAAAAAAAAAATTTTTGAACCATATATCAAATTGCACTAGTACATGCACGGTAGAAGATCACTTTTACCTGACCTAGTTAAACCAGATCCTGAAATTGAAAGACTAATTCATTTAAGACCAGATAATCAAATGGCTGGAAATCGTGAAGAACCACCTAGGCAGATGAAGGAATACTTTATTCCTTCCACCTACAACCCATCGACTTGCATCCACATACCTGATATCCCTGCTAGCCACTATGAGATTAAGTCGACCACAATCCAGATGCTCCCATCTTTTTATGGGAATGCCAATGAAGACCCTTACAAACATCTGGATGAGTTCTTAGAAATCTGCTCTACGGTAAAAATTCAGAATTTTTCTGATGATGCCCTTAGACTGACCTTGTTCCCTTTCTCATTAAAAGATAAAGCCAAGTACTGGCTTGGCACATTAGGAAGAACAATTCAAACATGGGCAGAGATGCAACATGAATTTCTTAAGAAATTTTATCCCATAGGACGAACCAATACCATGAGGCGAGCCATCACGGGATTTGCTCAGCTTCCAGGGGAACAAATTCATGAATCATGGGAAAGACTTAAGAAACTCCTTAGAAAATGCCCACACCATGGTCTATCTAAGTGGCAAATTGTACAAGCTTTCTATGAAGGTTTAGGAGATCAATATAAGCAGATGGTTGATGCATCCTGTGGAGGTGCATTCATGAGCAAAAGTGAGGATGAAGCTTATACCTTGTTTGAAACTTTAAGTGAAAACTCTATTAACCATGCTTCATTATCTTCTTATGAAAGATCAATTTCTCAACAAAAACGGGCAGGAATTTATGAGATCAAAACTCCAGAACTCAATTCTAAGGCAGATTTGAACATAATAGCACAAAAATTAGATAAAGTCGACCTTATTGCACAGAAATTAGATCAATTCCTAAACTTAGGTCAACAATCCCCTGCACAATACACACCAGCTTCTAATTATCAGGAGATTTGCTCTATTTGTGCTAGCCCAACACATCATGTAAGTGAATGTCCCACGGTTGCACAATTACCACCTCTTATCCAAGAACAAGTCCAAGCTGCTCAAGGTTACTCCAAAACCACTTAATGACCCATATTCAAATTCATATAATCCTTGGTTGGAGAAACCATCCTAATTTCTCTTGGAAACCACAACAAACTCAGGCTCAGACCCAAATCCCACCAGTTCAAAATTATCAAAATAGGCCCCAATACCAGAACTATGCCTATAATAAGGGTCAGCCTAGTCAGTCTTCTCAACCACTACATTATAATCAACCCTCATACCCACCTCCTCAATAGACCAATCTAGCCGATGATAAATTCAATCAACTTCAACAATTAATTCTAAGCCAACAACAATCAATCACCAGACTAGAAGCTCAAATAGGACAAATAGCTGAGTCTAGCATGAGGAGAGAACCGGGTCAATTACCAAGCCAACCAATTGCAAATCCTAAAAATAATCCATCCAATGTCTATCAACCACCTGGATTTACTCATCCATCTAACATTCCACCTAAGAACCCCCAATTAGAAAATGCCAAAGCAATATCTGAACTTAGAAGTGGTAGGATTCTTAAGGACCCATATCAAGACCAGGTGATAGAGGCCAATACTGATGTTAGCCAAGATGAGAAATTTGAAGAAGAGGATAATCATATAGAAGAACTTGAGCTTAAGACTGGTACTGACACTGATAAGATGGATAAAGAAAAGAAGAGAACAGATGAATTAGCTGAGACATATAAACCCAAAGCCCCGTTCCCTTCGGCCTTAGAAGCAGGCTCTTCTCGCAAAAAGCAAGAAACACGCAACAAGGAGCTAATGGAACTATTTAAACAAGTTCATATTAATTTACCCCTCCTCGATGCAATTCAGCATGTTCCAGCCTATGCTAAATTTCTTAAAGAACTCTGTACCCAAAAGCGTGAGCCACGAACCACCAAAAGAGTTATGCTATCCGAGGATGTAAGTGCGGTCCTGTTAAATCCAATACCTCAAAAGATGAAAGATCCTGGTGCACCCTTAATTTCATGTGTTATTGGAGGTATAACCTTTGACCGAGCATTACTAGACTTAGGAGCTAGTGTAAACCTCCTTCCAACCTCGGTTTATGAAAAATTTGGGATTGGAGAATTACAACCCACATCAGTCATTTTGCAATTAGCTGATAGATCTATAAAAACACCGCATGATTTAATTGAGAATGTTCTAGTTAGAGTAGATAAATGTTATTTTCCTGTAGACTTTCTCATACTTGACATGGAACCATCCCAAGAGCTGAACCAAAATCCCATAATTTTAGGACGTCCATTCTTAGCAACCGCCAATGCCAATATCAACTATAAAACGGGAGCTATGGATATTTCTTTTGGGAATCAAAAAGTAAGAATTAATATTTTTAATACCCCAAAGTACACCCAAGAGGAGGAAGACTGCTTTGTAATCAATCAGATAGATGAAATAGTTGAATCTAATTCCTCCTTAGATTTACTACAAGATGATGAACCCACTGAAGAAACTCAAACCCAGGAAGTAAATACCCTGCTTAATTCACCTCAACCATCACATTCATTACCTTGGTCAGTGAAAATTGAGCCCTTACCTGAGCGAAAAATTGAACCACTACGTCCTTCAATTCAGGCCCCACCACAACTTGAACTAAAACCTTTACCTGAATCACTTAAGTATGTATTTTTAGGATCAAAGAAAACCCTACCAGTAATAATTGCTTCCAACTTAACTACTGAACAGGAAAACCAATTGGTAAATATTCTAAAAACATATAAAGAGGCCATAGGGTGGACCGTTGCCGATTTAAAAGGAATTAGTCCGTCAATATGCATGCACCATATTTATATAGAAGATAATGCCAAACCAACTCGAGAGATGCAAAGAAGGCTTAACCCTAACATGCAAGAAGTAGTCAAGAAAGAAGTAATTAAATGGTTAGATGCTGGAATTATTTATCCTATCTCTGACAGCCACTGGGTGAGTCCTACACAAGTTGTTCCAAAAAAATCTGGACTTACGGTTGTCCGCACTGAACATGGAAACTTAGTACCAACACGACTTTCCACTGGGTGGCGTGTCTGCATAGATTATAGAAAACTCAATACAACCACCCGAAAAGATCACTTTCCCTTACCCTTTATCGATCAAATCCTAGAAAGACTAGCAGGCCAACAATACTTTTGCTTTTTAGATGGATACTCGGGATACAATCAGGTAGCAATCTACCCAGGAGATCAGGAAAAGACCACCTTTACATGTCCTTATGGAACCTTTGCTTTCCGTAGAATGCCATTCGGATTATGTAATGCACCTGCAACTTTTCAACGGTGCATGATGTCAATATTTTCAGACATGATAGGAGATTTCTTAGAAATATTCATGGATGACTTTTCAGTCTTTGGAGAATCTTTTGAGAGTTGTCTCAACAATTTGAAGAAAATATTAAAACGATGTATTGAGGCTAATCTAGTGTTAAGCTGGGAAAAGAGCCACTTCATGGTTCAAGAAGGGATCGTTTTAGGACATATAGTATCCAAGAAAGGGATTGAGGTAGATAAAGCTAAAGTTGAACTAATTTCTAAACTTCCTCCTCCCACTTCTGTCAAACAAATTCGATCTTTTCTTGGTCATGTAGGATTCTATCGTCGCTTCATCAAAGAGTTCTCTAAAATTTCTCGTCCTTTGTGTAATCTCCTTGCTAAGGATGTTTCTTTTAACTTTGATGAAAATTGTCTTAAAGCTTATGAAATCTTAAAAGAAGCTGTGACCAAAGCTCCAATCATACAACCTCCTAATTGGTCACTACCTTTTGAAATTATGTGCGATGCCTCAGATTTTGCCATAGGAGCTGTCCTAGGCCAAAGGGTAAACAAATGTCCTGTAGTGATCTATTATGCTAGTAGAACTCTGAATGAAGCACAAATGAATTATACCACCACTGAAAAAGAGTTGCTAGCCATTGTGTTTGCCCTAGAAAAGTTTAGATCATATTTATTAGGATCAAAAATCATAATTTACTCGGATCATTCAGCCTTGAGATACCTGCTCTCAAAGAAAGATGCTAAACCATGATTAATTAGATGGATTTTACTGTTACAAGAATTTGACATTGAAATTCGAGATAAGAAGGGATCTAAAAATGTTGTAGCAGACCATCTGTCTAGGATCCTAGTGAAAGATAATGAACCTGTATCAATCAGAGAATCTTTTTCCAGATGAACAATTGTTAACAGTTTCACATACAAAGACTCCTTGGTTTGCAAATATTGTCAATTACTTAGTCATAGGACAAATTCCTGATGGCTGGTCTAAGAATGAAAAGGATCGATTCTTTGCTCAAATCAAATATTATTTTTGGGAAGATCCTGAGCTTTTTAGAATTTGTGCTGATCAAATCATTCGTAGATGTGTTCCTGAATCTGAACAATGGAGTATCTTACAATTTTGTCATACTCTTGCTTGTGGAGGACACTTTTCTGGACGAAAAACTGCGGCCAAAGTGTTACAGAGTGGTTTTTATTGGCCAACATTATTTAAGGATGCCCATACTTTTAGTCAGGAGTGTTTTAAGTGTCAAGCCTTAGGGAATATTTCAAAGAAAGACATGATGCCTTTGAACCCCATTTTAGTGGTTGAAATTTTTGATGTATGGGGAATTGATTTTATGGGACCTTTTCCACCTTCCAATGGATTTGAATACATTTTGGTAGCTGTCGATTATGTTTCTAAATGGATTGAAGCAATAGCAACTCGAACCAATGATCATAAAGTAGTCCTAAAATTTATTCAGAAGAATATCTTTTCCAGGTTCGGATTTCCACGTGCTATCATTAGTGACGGGGGTACCCATTTTACAAATCATCAATTTCGAACTTTATTACGAAAATATGGGGTGACACATAAGATAGCTACACCATACCATCCGCAAACAAGTGGTCAGGTAGAAGTCTCTAATAGGGAAATCAAGAATATCTTACAAAAGACTATTAGGCCTGATCGAAAAGATTGGTCAGATCGATTGGATGATGCATTATGGGCCTATAGGACAGCTTATAAAACCCCCATTGGAATGTCTCCCTATAGATTAATCTATGGAAAAGCATGTCACCTTCCGGTAGAACTTGAACATAAAGCATATTGGGCAATAAAATAATTAAATTTCAATTTAAACAAAGCTGGTTCCAATCGGATGTTACAATTAAGTGAATTAGAAGAATTAAGGCAAGAAGCTTATGAAAATTCAAAAATTTATAAGGAGAAAATGAAAGCCTTCCATGATAAACATATTTCAAGAAAAACCTTTGAGCCAAATCAACAAGTCTGGTTATTTAACTCAAGGCTTCGATTATTTCCTGGAAAACTAAAATCCAGATGGGATGGACCTTATATAGTTAATCATGTATTCCCACATGGTGCAATTAAACTCTATGATCCCAGGACTAAAAATTTTTTTAAGGTAAATGGCCAAAGGCTTAAACCATATATCGAAGGGATATCATTAAATCAAAATATTGATCAAGTGCAATTAATAGAACCACAATGAATTAAACTGCATTTTGTCTGGCTGAAGACAATAAACTTAGCGCTTATTGGGAGGCAACCCAATACTTCTTGAATCTAATTTATTTTCTCTTTTAGGCTAAGTTGGAGAACCAAAAAGCGGGAGAAGGATCATAAGCTTCAAGACCCATGCTAAATAAATAAACATAATTTACACTCTTTTATTGAGGACAATGTCAATTCAGTTGGGGGTAAAAAGTAAAAATAAAATAATAATAATAATAAAATAAAAAAATATAAATAAATAAATCAATAAAAATAAAAATTAATAATAATAATAATAATAATAAAATAAATAAAATATTAAAAAATTTAAAAAATAAATAAAATAAAAATAATAAATAAATAATATATATAATAATAATAAAATTATTTAAAAAAAAAATTTTGAACAAACCATATTTTGGGAAAGAGAATCTTAAGCAAAATAAACTAGGAAAAGTAATAAAGTTAGAAAGTATTAACTAATAATGGTAGCGAGTCAAGAAGCAGATTACTTGGTCAGACCATTAGCAACCTACTTAGGTCATTTAAAGGCTAATAGCACTTCTACTTGCACATGCACACTAATGAAGCACAGCAGGTGTTTGATTATAAGGCTAAATTGAGGATTCAATTATCACTAAAAATTGATGGTTTATATATACTTCAATTAAAGAAACTTGAATTTAAGGAAAGAGCTACCTGCTTTCTAAAAAAAAAAAAAAAAAAAGTGCAAAAAATAGAGTATATGTGGATTGCCCTAAACTAGAACTTTGCACCTTAAATGTAGAAGTTCACATCAAATGGTGAAGGAAAGGCCAGGATACTCAGCACAATTTAAAAAAAATAAAAAAAAATAAAAAAAAAGTAGTGTGAAAGCTACCTTAATTCATGCACTTAACTTGGGAGTATATAAAACTAACCAAAATAGGTGATAAAAAGAAGATTCATTTGCCCTTTGAATCAACACCCAAATGCTAAGTTAGTATTCACAACACAAAGTGCTGAAAATCTTTAGATGAACTCTAAGAAAGTTTCTAATTAATCTATCGTAAAATTTACTTCTGAAACTCAATACTTAGTTAGTGATACTGTCTAAACTTTTAATCTTAAATCTTAGATTTATTTTTGTGAAGGAGGATCTCAACAAAATATGGTAATTAATCTAAACTAAATTCTTTCTTTACACGAGGACGAGCAAAGCTTAAGTTGGGGGGCATGATGAGCATTATAAATTCACCAATAAAAGTATTAATTTATTAATTAATTAATATTAATTTTTAAGACTTAATAATCAATTTATATATAATTTTTAAAAAATTCATATTTTTATTAATTAAAAAATTAATTAAAAAATAATAAAAATTAAAAAATAAAATTTTATTATCAATAAAAAGAGCTTATTTTTTTGATCATAACAAAATAAATTTCAAGTAAAACAGAGCTAAAACAAAAAAGATATAAATTTTTAAAGATATAAAATAAATAAAAATTAAATAAAAAAAAAAGAGAAAATGGCTCAGCCGGCTCCGTAAGCCGAGCCACCAAGCCAAGCCAAGCCATCAAAGCTGACTCAACCGTTGAAGCCATCAGTCGATCTACGATCCAGGTGTGGACCGCCAGCTCAGCAGAAACCGACGAATCAGAGATCGCCATGTGGCGGACCTAGACCCTTAAAGGGTCTACAGAAATTTATCGCGGCTCACAGGGCAATCTGGTCATTTCACTCGGTGATAGAAGCATTGATTGGTTGCAGTGTGCGGTGCGGCTGGTCTACGCGGTCCATGGGAACAGTGATTGCGCGATCGAACGGCTGCGGTTGATTGTGGTTAAGATCGGATGGTCAGCATTTTTTTTCGATTGCCAATTTCACTCAGATCACCATCGGATGGTAGTGCCTGATTCCAGCTTCGATCCGATGGTCCAGAATGCTCTGACGGTGATCAGGACTCCCGAAGCACGATTTGCGGCCAGATTTCCTCGATCAAATGCGATCGGACGGCCAGAATTTAATCCGACCTGATCTGGGCTGATAGGCATCCGATTTTGATGATTTTTGAACCATTGGATTCCTATTGAATAGCTAGATTTTACCAAATTTACAAGAGTCATAAAAAAGTTGTTTTTATTCAAATTTTATTCAGATTTTTATGATTACAAAGGCAATTAGTCCCATATTGCTTTTAGAAATAAATATCTACCTCTTCTAGCTCTATAAAAAGGATCCTAAGCCTCTAAGAAAGGGAGGAGGGTTGGAAGGGAAGCTAAGGTATAGGGTGGAAGTCAAGCTCTGGATTAAAGGTTGCTTCAAAGCTGCGGTGCTGAGAAGAAGAGCCAGTCTTCTACGCCATCTTCATGCCTACGCTGATCTGCGATCTCCATCTAGTCTTTTTCCTTTAATTTCTTGTATTAAAATTCTGAATTTTCTTTAATTTTTTGTATTTAAATTCTGCATCTTAGTTTTAAATTTAATAAAGAAAGTTTCATTATTCTTTTCAATTCTAGCTCTTTAAATTATTTGTTCTTTATTGCTTTTTTAATTTTACTATAAGTAGTTGCTAAGATCTAAATAGTAGATCTTAGTATCAAATTTATTTTTGCATAATTTAAATTCTATTTTTATTTATAGATCTATTTTTTGACTTTAATTTTTAAAAAATTCTTTCTTTCTTTTCTTAAAAAAAAAAAGAGAGAATCAAAGATTCTAGAAATAAATCATTGCCTCTCTGTGGATTCGACTCGACTCACCACTTTCTTCATAATTTTTAGTTAATTTAAAAAGTAAAGAGTCGGATTTAAATTGATAAACACGGTGTCTTAACGACAGCATCGTATCCCTATCAGCAATCAAAATAGTCAATATGTGATACCTATGTAATATAAAATCATATATCCAAATAAAACTAAAATCATCATGTCGGTACAAAAATATGCATATAGATGTTCATGTAAAGAGATTTGTACCTCTACTGGTCTTAAATGTAAGTATAGCTATTTATCAATAGTTCAATCTATGGACTCGAGATCAAGATATTTCTACATGACACCTTAAATAGATAATTGTACCTTTATATAATCAAGATTAAATATAAAAATCATAGATGATCAGGGATGGAGAAATTATAAAAATCATCCAAACATTATAGGTCTAGAACACCTCCTGAGATCAACTAATTGATCTAGGTTTATTTAGACATCTAAACCCTCTATTGGTTCATAGGATAAATAGAGAAATCTATAAAGAGAGATAGATGATATAGAGGGAGAAAATTTTAGAGAGAGAAAATAGAGAGAGACTTATATAGAGAGAAATTGGAGAGAGAAGGTAGAAAGAGGAGAGAGAAAATAGAGAGAAAAACTCCCTCATTTTGTTTTTCCTTTTACCTTTTCTTTTCTTTTCTTTTCTTTTTCTTTTTTTCTTTTTGTTTTCTTTTCCTCCCCTCTCACTTTTTTGTATTTGCTTCTTTGTGAAAATAGCGGAAGGGTCTGAATTGATCCACCTTTCATGGGGCCGTGGCTTTCTCCAGTAGTGCCTCGATGGCTCCGATAGGGGTGGCTCCATCCTTCGACAACTAAGATAAGGCCGCAATCTGGCAATGGTAGTTGATCCAGTGGAAGAAAAAGAAGGAGAATAAAATAGGGGAAGACTCCAATAGCTGGTGACGAAATTCAGCCATCAAGAGCTTCGTGGGGTTAGGGAAAGAGAAGTGGAAAAAGAATGATAGATCAATCCCACAAGTCTGATGATAAATTGCTGGTAACTCACTAGAAACACTCAACAATAAGAATCCATTTAATCCTAATGATTTTGCCGATGATTGATCGGAGATTGGATGATGCATTGAGGATGGAAGGGAAATTTGTAGGTGCAGATCCTAGGATCCTCGTCAGAGTTTGAATAGCCCTAGGATCCCTCTCCTTATCAAACTTGGAAAAGGAGACAGACTCCATCAGCAGTCCTCTTGCATCTCATATGCTCAGCACGTGATTCAACACACACACACACACACATATATGTATATAATTTGGGTCCTTATAGTGATTATGGAGATTATTACTAAGTTTTTAGCTAACACCATTCTTTCACTTTTTATTTCAGAATTGCTAGATTATATCTGAAATTAGACCACCATGGATGCTAATCAATTATCTAAAATTTGTAATTGGATGACTCTTGTTACTTGTTAATGATGAAATTATTTTGAAATGAGGATTATATTGTCCAGTAATATTGAGGTCAATTCCATTTCTAGACCTTGCATATTCTCTTAGGGCCTTGTCCAAATAGCTGTGTGGTCATGTCATATGTCCAATTTGAGTGGCATGTTTTGGGTATGATGCTTGACCTACTTGATCCATCACCTATTATTGCAACTCAGACAAAAATCCAAACTTTTAAAAGTTCCAAATTAGCTGCTTATGAGCTGTTGATCATAGTGCTTCAACTATTCAAAATTGTTTTGAGTTAACGATTTTGACAACAAATGTTTGAGATAGGGGAAAGAAAAAAGATAGCCATCTAACATCTAAGGAGAGATGAATGGGGAGCTTATGTTCCTTTGTGGATTTAAACAAATTGCTATCGACTAGATCCAAATAACTTTCCACCCTTTGGTTTCTATCTTTTTAAGGTCAAGATGGGGAACATGACAGGATTCACATTGACATTACAAGACATGAACCCTCATCATCTTCTATTGTTGTGTTGATCAATAAGTTCATCATTCGCAACAAGAAGCTATGGATTGCTCTTTTCCCTCTCTTTTGGAAATGAAGTCATCATCAATAAAGCTAAGTAGAAACCTCATCTGATGAAAACATCCTCTTCTTGATGGAACCTATCAAAACAGAGCCCTTGTGCTTTTAATATTGGAACCCTAGCAATAATGATTATGATAATTAACCACTAGAGTCGTAAGACTGAATGGTTGGCAAGAAGGGGATAGGATGCAAGAAGACTAAATGTTCCACAAGGAGGTGAGGATGATAGAAGATTGAATGTCCATATTCAAATCATTGCCTTCTTGCTGAAGTGGCAAGGTGACGAGATTGTTGTCAGCAATGGCAAAAGTATAGGATTATGCTCTTCTTTGCCCCATGATTGAGGCATCAGGGGTGACACCAATATATACAAGTTGGGTTAAATTAGAGCAAGAGGTAGAGATTTCATTTTCTTTCAATCCCTTGCTTCTTTGGTAAAGAGAGATGATAACTACCATAAATGCACTAATAAAAGTATTAATTTATGAATTAATTTATCTTTACTTTTAAGAATTAGTACTTTTATTTATCTTTTGTAGAAAAATTGATCGTCAATAAAAAGAGCTAGATTTGCTGGTTAAAAGAAAGAAAATTTAGAGCAAATTAGACTTAAATTGAATCTAGTACAAAGACTCAAAGAAAAAAAAATAAAAAAATGGAGGAAGGCTGGCTTGGCATGGTCCAGTGCTCATCATCTTGCCCAGCCTGTGCACTCGCAAGCTAGCCTAGCCCACATGTGCGCAGAAATGGCCCAGCCTAGCCTCCTTCAGTCCTAACATCAACCTGACATCATAAACCGCATGGTCATCAGTGGACCAACAGCTAATGCAGTAGGCATGGATCCTTAAAGGGTCCATAGAAAATCCCATAGGGCATTCAAGGGCATTTTGGATATTTTATCTAGCACAATAAGCTCTAATTGGATGGGGTCTTTAGTGGAGCCAGTCTACGTTCGGTTCATAGGTGGGCAGGGGCGGATTTGCATGATCCTCTGGCTGACAGCACGTGGCATATGGATCAGATGGTCAGAATTGTTTTCGACTTAAGGACTTTGGAAGCAATTTTTTATGCCATCCGGTGGCCTAGAAGCATTTGATCAAGCGATCCGATGGCCTAAAATGGATCCAACTTAATCTAGGCATATAAGAAAGATTTTTGGATGATTTTTTGACTATTTGATCAAGATCTAACGGCCAACAAGGATCTAGGCAATAGGATAGCGCCATCTTCATAGTTTTAATTCAATTTTTACTCAAATTTCTCACCGAAGCTCTCTATTTACTTTATTTAAAGCCCCTATGGGCATGATGTGAGGAGTGTCTTCGATCAACGAGAGGCTATGGTATAGGATAGGCTGCAGACTTGGGTTGATGGCTGCTTTGAAGCAACAGGTGCTAAGAAGAAGAGCTGCTTTATGCACCATATTCATGCCAACACCGATACAAATCAAAATCAAGATCTAATTTTTATTTTTTTTCTATTCTTTTTAATTTCACGTATTTAAATTTTAAACTTTAAATTAACACAAAATTTATTTTATGCTCCTTAAATTTGAACTCTTTATTTTTATTGCAAGTAGATGCTAAGATCTAAATAGTATATCTTAGTAACAAGTTTGTCTTTCTATACCATTTAATTTCTATTTTCTATTTACAATAATATTTTCCAACTTTAATTTTTTTCAAATCTCTTTTTATAAAATTAAATATTTTACATCTAAAGCAGTACCTTCTCTATAGATTCGACTTGATTTGCTACTTTCTATATATTTTTAATTATTTAAGAAGTTAAAATTAAACTAATAAATACGGTATCCTAATGACAACATCGTGCTCTATTAAGTTTCTGGCATCATTGCCAAGAATTGCATGAGCATTAAAATTTTTGATATCTTTGATTTTCTTGTAAATAAATTAAAAATAATTTTAGCAAACGCACTATGTTTTTGGCGCCACAACTAGGAAGGCATAAAAATTAAATTTTTTGATTTCTTTGATTGTTTTTGTGAATGTAGCTTACTAACTTTTCTTGTTTCTTTCGCAAAAAAAGAAGAAAAATAATAAAAATAATAGGACAAGAAGGAAAGCTTCTAATTTTGCTTGGTGAGATCAATCCTAACCCTAGACTTATTTTTTTTACATTATTTATTTTATTTCAAATTAATTTAAAAAATAATCTACTTAAATCTAATTAAAAATTTTATGACAAGAGTAGAAATTCTAATTACTTAAAGCATCTATCATATTAAATTTATTTTTATTTTTTAGTGATTGCTGGAGATAAGATAAGCGTTCCAAAGTTTAATTAGTTTCATGCATCTAATTTAGTTACATAGAATGTTTTGTTTGAAATTAGTTGTCCATATTTATTTTAAATCAATTTAAGGATAATATCCATTAACAAGATATGATGGAGATTTCATCATCCTTTCTTAGTATAAAAATAATCAACTAGCATCCCTTATTAACCTAAGCATAATAATTAAAATCAATTAGATATTGGTCCTAAGAACTCAAGCTCATTGGACCGGGTTAGGGTTGGTCAATTTGACTGATGTCTAACATAAGTGGTTTAGAAACTATATCCTTAAGGAAGATGGTTCTCTAATCAGTTCCGTTAGCTTATCTAGCTAATTTAATTAATGTTTAAGTAAAGAATGGGAGGACCCCCACCAACCTTACACTTATCTGGCCAATTGAGTGGCTGATCTTTTACTTAGAGGGCTTGAAGATAATTTGAGCAGTTAAGAGCTATCTATATATAGGATAATCTTTAGTCAGAATTGATTGCCTAACTTGATTGTTGACCAACATCAAACCTAATCTAATTAATTCTTCTCTCTCTTTTTAGCTTTAGGACTGCTTCGGTTCTCTTTTTTAGAACTCTTTTCTTTCTTTCTCATCCTTTTCCACTCTTCTTTAAAATAATAATAATAAATAAATAAATAAATAAAATAAAATATAAAAATATAAAAAATAAATAAAAATAATAGAATAATAAAAAAATAATAAAAAATAAAATAATAATAATAATACATTAAAATAATTTAAAAAATAAAATAATAATAAAATACTGAAATAATAAAATAATAATAAAATTATAAAGTAATCATAATATCATAAAAATTTTAAAAATTAGCAAAAAATTAATAAATAATAAATAAATAATAAAATAATAATAAAATTTTAAAAAATAAAAATAAAAATAAAAAATAATAGAATAATAAAATAATAAAAATATAATATAATAATAAAATAATATAATAATATAATAAAATATAATTAAAAATAAAAAAAATTGATGTGCATGTTAAGTTGCGCTAATACATGCATGGTAGAAGATCACTTTTTCTAACCTAGGAGGATCCAATCTTGAAATTGAATGGCTGATTCATATTAAACCCGATAATCATATAGCTGAAAATCCTAGAGAACCACCTAGCTAGATGGAGAAATATTTTATTTCTTCCATCTGTAATTCATCAATTTGTATCCACTTACCCAATATCCCTGCTAGTTATTATAAAATTAAGTCAACCATAATCCAAATGTTCCCATCTTTTTATGAAAATACTAATGAAGATCCTTAGAAGTATCTAGATGAGTTCTTAAAAGTCTACTCTATGGTGAAAATTCAAACTTTTATTGATGATGCCCTTAGACTAATCTTATTTTTTTTATTAAAAGATAAAACCAAGTACTGGCTTGGCACATTAGGAAGACCAATCTAAACATGAGCTGAATTGCAATATAAATTTCTTAAACAAATTTATCCCATAGATCAAACCATCACCATGAGGTGAGCCATCATTATGTTTGCTTAGCTTCCAAGAGAACAAATTCATGAGTCATGGCAGAGACATAATAAACTTCTTAGAAAATGCTCACATAATGGTCTATCTAAGTGGCAAATTGTTCAAGCTTTTTATGAGGATTTAGGAGATCAGTATTGATAGATGATAGATGCATCTTGTGGAGGTGCATTCATGAGTAAAAGTGAGGATGAAGACTATGCCTTATTTAAAATCCTAAGTAAAAACTCAATCAATCATGCTTCATTATCTTTCTATGAAAGATCAATTTCTTACTAAAAGCAGGCAGGAATCTATGAGATCAAATATCTAGAATCTAGTTTTAAGGCTAACTTGAATCTAATAGCTCAAAAATTAGATAAAGTCGACCTTCTTTCCCAGAAATTAGATCAATTTCTAATCTTAGGTCAACAATCTCCCGCATAATACACATCATCTTCTAATTTTTTGGAGATTTGCTCTATTTATGTTAGTGTAGCCCATCATGTGAGTAAATATCCCATGGCTACAAAATTTTTACTTTCATCCAAGAATAAGTCTAAGCTGCATAAGGCTACTCCAAGCTGGTTAATGATCCATTTTTAAATTCATATAACCTAAATTGGAGGAACCATCTTAATTTTTCTTAGAGACCTCAACAGACTCAGGCTCAGATCCAAATTTCACCTATGCAAAACTACCAAAATAGGCTCCAACACCAAAACTATACCTATAATAGAGGTTAGCCTAGTTAGTCTACTAAGCCACCATATTATAATCAGCCATTATACCTAGCTCGTCAATAGACCAATCTTGCCGATGATAGATTTAATCAACTTCAATAATTGATTTTGACTTAATAACAATCCATCTCCAGGCTAGAAGCATAAATAGAATAATTAGCTGAGTCTACTATGAGAAAAAAACTAGATCAATTACCAAGCCAACTGATAGTAATTAAATTTTAAAAATAATCCATCTAATATCCACCAACCACCTAGATCTAGTTATCAATCCAATATCCCACCTAAGAATCCTCAATTTGAGAATGCCAAAGCAATTTTTGAACTTAGAAGTGGTAGGATTCTTAGGAATCTATATCAAGACTAGGTGAGTGTGGTTAGTACTGATGCTAGCCAAAATAAAATCATAGAAGAAGAGGTGAGTACTGAGAATAACTGCATAAAAAAATTGAGCCCAAAACTAGTATTGATGCTAGTTCCAATCTAAGTGAGATAGACAAAGAAAAGAAGAGAGTAGATGATTTACTCAAGATATATAAACCTAAAGTCCCATTTTCTTCAATTCTAGAAGCTGGTTCTTCACACAAAAAGCAAGGAGCATGCAATGAAGAGCTAATGGAATTATTTAAATAAGTTCATATTAATTTACTTCTAGAACTGAAGCCACCTTTAGATATATCTAAGTACGAATATTTAGAACCAAAAAATATCCTTCTGATACCCATTACATCGAACTTAACTCCTAACTAAAAAACTCAATTCATAAGCATTTTAGAAGAATAAATAGAAAAAATTCTTAACAAACAAGGATCTAAGATTAGGGTCACAAACTATCTTTCCAAAATTAGCAATGAATTTATTAATAAAGGGATCATAAATCATCTTCATAAGATTGGCAATCCAAAATCATGGAAATTTATCAATCCAATATTTGATACAGGATAGGTAAGCTGCATTGTATTTGACTGAAGATGGTAAACTTAGCTCTTGTTAGGAGGCAACTCAATATTTATTTTTTTTGTATCTAATTTATCATTTTAGTTTACTTTTTTTTTGGACATGTTGAATAAGTTGGAGGAAGAGCCAAATCTTCAAGATCCATGTAGGATCATAAATATATTATGTTAGGTGTATTATTTTCTATTCTTTATTGTATCCTTTATTTTTTTTCTTCGTTGAGGATAATATCGATTAAGTTAGGAAGGAAAATAATAAAAATTTTTAAAATTTTTAAAGTTCTTGAATAAGTTAGCATTTAGCATTTAGACATCTAATTATACTCAAGAATTGAGTTGAAGCAAGCTTTTTTTTATGAAAATTGATGCACAGATCAGAGAATTTCTGAGATACTGAGAGATCAAGTATTAAAAAAACTCAATAAAGAGTTAAATCTAAAATATATATAATTTTTTAAGTATTTTTTTATTTTTTCTACCTGCATCAAAGAAGAGTTTACTTTTTATGTGCTTGTATAGGATAACTATATGTTTCTCTATAAAAAAAAATACTTTTAAAATAAAATAAATTTTAAGTACTTCTTACTAAGTAACTAAGCCTCTTTGCCTAAACAAGCATTGAGTTTGGTGACAAAAGGTAGAAAGAGCAACGAAGCTCATTATAAAGCTAATCTTAGCTCGTAGCCTATTTGATTCGAGCTAGTAAGCCTAAGGGATATTTTATACCTAGTACCCTAAATCCAACTAGTTTGGGAGTCATTGACCCAAAACTCCCTACATAGATTAAACAAAAAGCTTAAGAAATTAAGACACTCAATAATGATATAATATTAAAATAAAAAATATTATTTTTTCTTCGAGTTATTGGATCTCGTTTCCTAAGTAAGCAATGATATTCGCATAAAAAAATGGACAATATGAATAAAAAACTTTCAATAAATGAATGATGAAAGTAATAATACACTTGTCTATATAAAAATTTAGATGATTTAGAGATAAAGATAGGGCAATTTAAAAAAAATTAGAAAAAGTTTAATATTCTTCACTTAATTTTAATATTGGTTAAGTATTAATACCCTAATGATATGCCTCACTTATTCTCTATCGAACATCAATGGTCCTTTTGAAAATTGCTTAAGTAAAATTCAAAACACTAAACTTAAAAGGTATCTAAAACTAAATTCTTTCTTTACTCAAGGACAAGCAAATTTTAAGTTAGGGGGTGTGATAAATACCATAAATACACTAATAAAAGCATTAATTTATGAATTAATTTATCTTTATTTTTAAGAACTAATATTTTTATTTATTTTTTATAGAAAAATATCATCAATAAAAAGAGCTTGATTTGCTAGTTAAAAGAAAGAAAATTTAGAGCAAATTGGACTTAAATTGGATCTAGTATGAAGACTCAAAGGAAAAATAAAAGAAAAAGAAAAAAATAAGAAAGGAAGAAGGCTGGCTTGATGCAGCCTAGCTTGCTAACCCAGCATGGCCCAATGCCCATAAGCCCACCTAGCCATGTGCTCACAAGCCAGCCCAGCCCATGTGTGTGCGAAAATGCCCCAACCTAGCCCCCTTCAGTCTTGACATAACCCTAATGTCATAAACTGCATGTCCACGATGGACCGGTGGCTGATGCGATAGGCATGGACCCTTAAAGGGTCCACAAAAAATTCCAAGTAGCATTTAGGGCATTTTGGACATTTTATCTAGCATGGCAAGCTCTGATTGGGTGGGGTCTTCGATGGAGCCAGTCTACGCCCTGTTCACAGGTGGGCGAGGGTGGATTTGCGTGATCGTGTGGCTGACTAAAGGACTTTAAGAATGATTTTTTATGCCATCCGATGGCCTAGAAGTGTTTGATCAAGCAATCCAATGGCTTGAAATGAATAGAACTTAATCTGAGCTTTTAAGAAAGATTTTTGGGTGATTTTTGATCATTTGATCAAGATTTGATGGCTAGCAAAGATCCAAGTAATAAGATTGCACCCTCTTCATAGTTTTAATTCGATTTTCACTCAAATTTCTTACCGAAGCTCTCTGTCTACTCTATTTAAAGCCCCTGTGGGCATGATGTGAGGAGTGTCTTCAAGGGGAGGCTATGGTACAGGATAGGCTGCACACTTGGGTTGATGGCTGCTTTGAAGCAATAGGTGCTAAGACGAAGAGCTACTTTCTACACCATCTTCATGCTAACACTGATCCAAGATAAAGATCAAGAACTAGTGTTTATTTCTTTTCCTATTCTTTTTAATTTCATGTATTTAAAATTTAAACTTTAAATTAATGCAAAATTTATTTTATACTTTTTAAATTTTGACTCTTTATTTTAATCATAAATTTATTTTTATTACAAGTAGATGCTAAGATCTAAATAGTAGATCTTAGTATCAAGTTTATCTTTTTGCATCATTTAATTTCTATTTTCTATTTTTTGACTTTAATTTCTTTTTCAAATCTTTCTTTTTTGTTTATAAAATCAAAGATTTTAAATCTAAAAAATTATCTTTTCCATGGATTCGACCCAACTTGTTACTTTCTATGTATTTTTAATTATTCAAGAAGTTAAAATTAAACTAATAAACATGGTGTCCTAATGACAATATCATGCTCTATTAGGAGGTTGACCAGTTGGTTCAATCATAATTCTCACTTTTCTTGGTATAAGAGATAGAGGGGTGATCGTGGACCCAAGCACCCAATCTAAATTTTCAAGGTTGATTTTCATGATAAGCTCAAGAAAAGAGGTCACCTTTTTGCATGATTCATGGACATAGGAAGGACCCCTCAAGATTATTTTCCATTTCTCTTTGGCCTATAAAAGGGGAAGGTGGGGAAAGCCCCTATCCAACTTCTAATAGGAGAAAGAGGCAAAGTCCTCCTCAAACTTTGACCTATAGGAGGATTTCACCCCCTATAAATATCTTCCACGGCCACCCAAGAAGAAACACACCAAAACCCATTTCTTTCTCTTCTTTTTTTGTTTCTTTTATCTTAGGTTACTCTATTTTGGGCTTATCATTGCCATCACCAACTGCCCTATTGTGGCTACTGTTGGGCTTTGTAGACAGCCATCTGGCTCTAAATCCCCACCACCAGTCCTTTGTCTATTTTCTCCCTTTGCCTCTAACCTAGGAGAAGGTCCAATCCTTCCCTTGTTTTGCCAAAGAAAAAGAGCAAAGAAAAGGAAAAGAAGAAGAAGAAGAAGAAGAAGAAGAAGAAAGAAAGGAAAAATAAATTACATGATTGGCCTTTTTTATTTAGTCATTTGCCATTGGTCACCAGCCTATTTTGCCATCCATGATGGTTGTCGACCCTTGCCATCAACCCTAGCCTTCGACCATCATTGTTAGGCACCTAAAAGGTTTCTCTCTCCAATCTTTTTCTCTCTTGTTTGATCTTTCTCTCACTATAAAAAAGTTGAGATACACCCACATCAAACATACATGGATAAAGGCCTAAAAAATATGGGAATACACATTGATACACATGTTTGTTTAAACATGGGTATGTCCAATATAGGTATAGCTTATACTTATGTTATTTCTTTTCATGTGTGTATCCCTTACTTTACCCACGTATATCTAATATAGATAATAGTATATATGTGGGTATAGATCTAGTATACACCCTCCTTTATGAAACAAAGATAGCTAAATACACATGAATCAGAATTCATGAAAGTTATCAAAGTATGGGTATAAATGGACCTCAACTATCAATAATAAAATATGAGTATATAATTAATTTTTAGACATTATATTAGTGTCCTATCCTATTTTAAAATGTGGATCATCTATAATAATAAATAAAAATAAAAATAGACCACTAGTAATTTATTTAAGCATCCTGTACCATTGAATAATATATAAAGACTAGTAGCTTCAAATAGATGAAATAAATGAAAATAAGAAATATTCTTTACCATTGTATTAAATAGAACTAAACATACATAGTGGTAGTCTCAAAAAAATTATTTCAACTACCTTTTTAGTTTCATCAAAATCATAAATAAAAGGCTATACATTATTAGATTTTTGAATATAATAGAAAATAAATACTAGAACTCAATACATAGAATAAATAAGTTCTAGCTGATCTCCTACACTTTATATAAAAGTTCTAAGCTTACTTTTACTATACTAAAAAGAAAATAAAGTAAACTCAAATTAATGATACCAAATAGTTAACTTTATAAAATCTGAGAGTTTATTAACCTATGAAGTGATCAGTAAGACAATCTCTATCCTTCCTTGAAACCATCCATCATATCCTTGGCCTGAATCTGCAAAAGAAGAAAAACATACATACAGACATACATACATACATACATATATATATATGTCTGTGTGTGTGTATGTGTGTGTGTGTGTGTGTACATCATTTTAGAACTTAAGTAACCATTAAAAATATAAATGTATAGACACATATAATCTTTCCACTAAACAATGTGAGGCCGACAACATGTTTCATTAAAGCTTAATTTTTGTCCTTTACAAGTAATGGAGCATTGGGCTCAGTTGCATAAAAATAGAAATATCATAAAATACATCTCCCAAACTCTTGCTCCTAAAATGATAAATATTGGATAAAATGAGAATCTATGTATTATATATAAATAAATTTTAGCCTTATAAATCAATCTTTGATACCTTGGTAGATTCAACTAACTCCTATCTATGTCCATAGGTATATATGTATCTTAAATAAATACAAAAGAAGAAAAATAAGTAAAGGATACTAAAATAAAATTTTTTGAGAGGCTAACATACAATGATCAATAACAATATTTACAAGTTTATGGCATTGATAGTTAAGAATAAATGCAAAAGTTAATAAATAATGTACCCACTGAACAACAAAGAAAATATACATACAACACCTTATTCTAGAGTTATTCTCCATAATAAATTAAAAAATTAACTCATAGAGAATATCAATATAAAATTAAGAAAAGGCGCACAGAAGTTAGCTAGTAACATGTTTTAAAGGAGTAGGGGTGTTAAAAGGTTCGTTTTTCCATGGAGAAATTCTATCCAATCGTATAATATTTGTTGCTTCATCCTATTGCACCTAAAGTATACCCACATCAGAAAAAATAGCAAGCACAAAAGAAATTAATGTACATAGCAATTTAAGTTTACCAACCTTTAGTGATCTCCACGTAGAATCTGCCCACTAAGAAGAAACATCTTCTACTCCAACTACAGTCCTAGTAAACCTGCCATAAAAGAATGGTGAATTTTACTAAACCAACAAACATACAATCAATCAATCATAACAGACCCAATTTCCTTCCTACTTAGTCTTGAAAATAATTACTTAAAAAAATTCATTAAAGGGATATAATTTAGTAGAAAAATAGGGTCAACTATTCTTAGGAACGTCTTCAGTCTCAAATCTTATTTTGAATCTCATCCCAACTATGAATCTATTCTTAATGGCTTCCAAGTATTTGTTAACACAAATGATGAACTGACTTGTTTTGATAAGATGGACGCATGACATAAGTTTGTGTAAATAATCACATTAGCTCACTAAAGAAAAAATAATAAAAGTGGATACAAAACAATCAATCTTGGATATCCACATATAAAGCTAATCTCAACACCCAATTATAGCTTTGTTATGATGGCAACCCTAAGCAACCTATCAATCTTGGATATCAACATAAATTAAATACATATAAAGCTATAATTGGGTGTTGAGATTAGCGGTTAAAAGGGAAGGTATTCTAATGATTCGTGCCATAGTTAGGAAGCCAAGTAACCAAGTTTGGGGTAATGGAAGGAGCTGTTCATGAGCTCAAAAGAAGGGGAAAAAATTTGATGGCAAATTGGGTGGGTTCACGAATAATGAAAAATGGTGCTTTCACTTCTTTGAAATTGGAATAGTTTTTGAATATGCTTTCTAAACAATTCTCATTGAAATTTGGGAGGTTGGTTCCAAGTAGATTTCATGGGACCAAATATGAGAGGGATGATTGCATTAAGGATCACATAAATTAGTCTTTATTTCATATAGGGATATAGCTAAATTTCTTGACTTTGTTGGAGTCCTGACAGCCATAGCTATCAACAATAATCCCCACCATCTCCCCTATTCCCATGTGGAGAATAGCTGATCCCAACTAGAGGAAGTTTGACAATTTTGATTATAAGAAATGATACATTCACATGGAGTTTGATGAAATAAAATTCATGAAAAAATTAAGCCATGTCTTGAACCATGGAGGTTGCTAGCCTCCTATTTAGAGATTCTTGTTGGGGATAGATCAATCAAAGTATTTACAGAATAACTTTTGAGCAGAATATTACTCGCATAGCTTTTGCTAAGATGGAGAATATATGAGAGTTTCTATTAGTGGGATTTGCCGTATTATTGCTCCTTCTCCTCAGACAAAACACATAGTTACTTTACACTTTCATGTCTACCATAAAATTTTTCACTAACATTCATTTAGTAAAGTAATACTTACATTTTTAGCTTTTAATGTAGCATAATGTCATGCGTTAACATTGCATTCATGTAAGCTTTTCTATTTGACCGCTCCAAGCCTCCGACCTGATTGAGACTACTAAGAACAAAAAAGGTAGAGAAAAAAAGTCAAGGGATAACATAGGGAAAATCAAGAAAAATAAAGAAAAGAAGAACGAACTAAGAAAAGACCTTTTCCCACATAGATTTAGCTAATTGAGACTCCTAAGAATGAAAAAATAGAAGAATGTTATTGCAATCACTATGGCATCACCTAACTCTAATACCAAGTGTTGTGCCTATGGCTGGTTAGAACCACAATCGTAGATCTGATTTCTTGCGCAAATCTGTGTTAATCTAGAAATTTGAAAGAAGAATGAAGTGGATGATGGCGACACCTAGGTTTTGGTGTTGGAACCAGAGAAAAAAGCGAGAAGAGAGTTAGAGAGAAAAATTGTATATTGATTCCTCTTTTTGTAAAAGTTATAATGCCTAGGTTTATATGTCCTAGGATTTCTGTTACACCACATAAATCCTAATAAATTCAACCCTAGCTAAAAAACTCTCCTAGGCTAACCCAAAATATGAAAACACTCACCAAGCGCATGTACATATGTCTCACATGCTCTCATCCCCTAGATCTAAACCTGACCCATATATGAGTTAGCCCCCTTAAGACCTTATTTGTCTACGCCTTAAGATCCTCAATAGAAAATCCTGTATGTTCTATATAACACCGTTGAGCCGGCTCTCTTAGAAATTGAGCTGGCTCGACTGCATCTTGTCCGAATCCCGTCTTCTATCTATCTGAGATAGCCAGCTTGATTGTACCCCAAATCAGCTCGATCTTAGCCTGAGCTAGCTCAACTGCATATCCGAGCTAGCTCGCTTGTGTGTCAGCCTCTTGTCTTGGTTGATTCTTCTTCTGGCTTTGGTTCTTTGCTCTATCTTGTGTTCCAAATCTCTGGAGCATCTACCAAGCCCCCTCAAGATTCTCACACCTGAACCTCGAGTCCTATGTAGGGCTACGAGATGTCTTCACCTAGGATAACTTTTATCCTATCCCTAGAACTCACACCCATCCTAGACTCCTTAGAGCCAATATCCTGGCTCCTCCTATGTGGCCTTTCAAGGCTTAGGAGCACCACACCAGATCCTACAATCTTCACCTTGGTGTGCCCAAGTCTTGGCACACCTGGCAATGTTCCCTTACACGATCCCACTATCGTTGCATGTTCTGACAGCTACTTATGCACAGCTTGCCACTACTATCTTTCTTCAGCTATTGAGCTTCCTTTGAGGCCTTTGGGATGACTGCCTCCAGCATTCAAGACTTTGGCTTGCACCTATGCACCATCCTATATATTGTAGACAACCTTCTACTTGGCAGCTACATCATCCTGGACTTTTATGAAGAATCTACAGCAATTCTATGCCGACGCCCGTTGCATATCTCGACACGATCTCCTCAGAACTATGCCTATCACTTCACACGTGCTGCTCCATCTGGAACTATGCATCTCCAACATTGGTGCTAGGATATTGGTCCTCTTGCACTCCTTCACTCTGAACTCATGTCACATCTCTACCAGTGAAGGCACCTCTATCCGATGCTCCACCTAAATCCGTAGTCCCTCCTGATGCTGTAGAAGCTGACTCTATGGCTGAGTCCCTCGAGGCCAACCATCTAATGCTGCACTACTAGGCCTGCTGCTACACCTCGAACACAGTTGCTACTCCTTCGGACCCTCTGCACTTCATGGATCTCTCTGAAGCCATCTCGCATATACTACATCTCACAGGCTCCTCCAAAACCATCAAGAGCTCATTTGACTCTTTACTTTCAGTGACTAAACTAATGGAATCTAACTTTTCTCCTTCCTTGCACTTCTTCCAAAGCAAACATTCTCGCTTAAAGTACCCTGCTTTACCACACCTGAAGAACTTCTTGGATCCCTTGCTGCCCCTTTGCCGACCCTTCTTCTCTTGCCTGAGCCTCTCTAACACCATGAAACCCTTCTAGAAGACTTTTCTTTTTGTCATCCATTTTCGCTGCTCGTTAGACCTTAGCACTAATATGATCTCCTTTTACACCAGTGTCTCCTTACCATACAATAATATCGTCACCAATGGATCGAAGCTCTCGGGTAGCAAACATAATAGCAATACACTCTTGTTCTCTTCTTCAAACTCCACTCGAATGTTAAGCAAGTCCATGCTCATCTGCTCAAAATGTTGAATATATCCCACAACATCCTCATCCTCTTGCATCCAAAGGCTATACAGTTACTTCTTTAGCACCAACTTATTACACAAGTTTGTTTTCATGTACAACTGATGTAACCTCAACCATAGACCCTTGGGTGTCTTCTCCTCCAACATGCCATACAGCACCTCATCTACAAGACAAGTCTTAATCATGGTACATGCCCTTTTCTCCAAGAACTTTCACTCCTTGTCTATCATCTCCTTCGGCCTATCCTCTAAGGTCGAATCTAGCCTCATCTGAATCAGTAGATCCTCCACTCTAACCTTCTACATAGTGAAACTTCTCTTTCCATCAAATTTTTCAAATCTTACATTCACCCTATTGTTCCCCAAGATTGAACTTAACCAAAAATAGCTAACAGATAGATCTTGAAAAGTACCTTGACTAGGGATGGTGGACATCAGCTTTTAGATCTCTTCCTTTCTCATGCTCAACTGGGCTTTGATACAAAATATTGTCGCAATCACTATGGCATCACCTAACTCTGATACCAAGTGTTGTGCCTATGGCTGCTCGAAATCACAGTCATACATTCGATCACTTGCACAAACCTGGATGTTAATTTAGAAATCTGAAAGAAGAATGAAGTAGATGGTGGTAGCACCTAGGGCTTGGCATTGGAACCAGAGAGAAAAGAAAGAAGTGAGTTAGGGAGAAAAGCTGTATATTGATTTTTCTTTTTGTAAAAGTTATAATGCCTAGGTTTATATATCCTAGGATTTCTATTATACTACATAAAATCTAATAAACCCAATCCCAATTGAAAAATTCTCCTAGGCTAACCCAATACATGAAAGCACTCACCAAGCCCAAGTACATATGTCTCACATGCTTTAATTCTCTAGATCTAAATTCGATCCATACATGAGTTAGCCCTCTTAAGACCTTATTGGTCCAAACCTTAAGATCCCAAACAAAAAATCTCATATGTTCTGTACATCACCATCGAGCCGACTCTCTCAAAATTCTAGCTAGCATGACTGCATCTCATCCGAATCCTATCTTCTATCTATTTGAGACAGTCATCTCGACTACACCCTGAGTCAAGTCGATCTCAGTCTGAGCCAGCTCGATTGCATATCCGAGCCAACTTGCCTATGTGTCAGCCCTTTGTCATGGCTGATTCTTCTCCTGGCTTTGGTTCTTTGCTCCACCTTATGTTCTAGGTCTTTGGAGCACCTACCAAGCCCCCTCAAGATCCTCACACCTGAACCTTAAGTCCTGTGCGGAGCTACATGCCGCCTTCACCTCAGATAACTCCTATTCTAGCTCTAGAACTCACATCCACCTAGTCTCCTTGGAGCCAACATCTTGGCTCCACCTGTGTGGCCTCCCAAGGCTTGGGAGCACCACACAGGAGGAGCTAGGGTGTTGGCTTCGAGGAGGAAATCACCTAGCTCTGATACCAAGTGTTGTGACTATGGTTTCTCAGAATCATAGTCGTAAATCTGATCTCTTGCACAAACCTGGGTGTTAATCAAAAAACCTAAAAGAAGAGTGAAGTAGATGATGGCGGCATCTAGGGGTGGCAATTGGAATCAGAGAGAAAATAGAGAAGAGAGTTAAGGAGAAAAGTTTATACTAATTTCTCTTTTTTTAAGTAAAAGTTACAATACTTGGCTTTATATACCCTAGGATTTCTATTACACTACATAAACCCTAATAAACCCAACCCCAACTGAAAAACTTCCCTAGGCTAACCCAATATATGAAAGCACTCATTGAGCCCATGTACATATGTCTCACATGCTCTCATCCTCTTGATCTAAACCTGATCCATACATGAGTTAGCCTCTTAAGATCTTATTGGTCCAGACCTTAAGATCCCAAAAAAAGAAACCCATATGTTCTATGCGCCACCGTCGAGTTGGTACTTTCAAAAGTTTAGCTGGCTCGACTGCATCTTGTTCGAACTCTATCTTCTATCTGTCTGAGATAGCTGGTTCGACTGCACCCCGAGTCGTCTCAATCGTAGCTTGAGCCGACTCAAATGTGTATTCGAGCCAACTTGCCTGTGTCAGCCCCTTATCTTGGCTGATTCTTCTTCTGACTTTGGTCTTTTGCTCCACCTTATATCCCAGGTCTCCGAAGCACCTACCAAGCTCTCTTAAGATCCTAAGATCTGAACCTTGAGTCCCGTGCAGGGCTACATGCCACATTCACCTAGGACAACTTCTATTCTAGTCCTAGAACTCACACCCGTCCTAGTCTCCTTGGAGCCAATACCTTGGCTCCTCCTGTGTGGCCTCCCAAGGCTTGGGAGCACCACACTAGATCCTATAAAGAAAAATAAAAAAAAACATAGGAAAAAAATCAATGAAAATAAAGATAAGATGAAAATATTAAAAGGTAAGATCTTTATCCCTTTTTTTTCATTTCTCTCTTTTTTAGAAATATGTTGAAAGAAAAGCACTTGAGAGAGACCAGAAGAGAAGAGAAGGCCGATGTCGATTATGATTGGGAGAAAGGTGATGGGAACGATGGCGATAGCATTGACCAGTGGGAGGTAGAGGCTAGGAGAGCAAGGATTTCTTTCTATTTTTTGGAGATCTATAGGAAGAAAAGCACTTGAGGGAGATCTGAGGGAAAAGGTCGATACTAGTGATGATGGGGAGAAAGGCATAGTGGAGATCGGTGAGAGGTGGTAGCAAAGAGAGCAGGGAAGAGGCCACGTCCGCAGAGGCTTGGAAGGTCAGAAAATTTTTTTCCTCCTGTTACCTCCCCTCCCTACCCCCACTATGTGAGGTTGGCCTAGGTTGCGGCCATCCATGCCGCCCCCATTATGGTGTCGCCTAGTCATTGTCCATGCTGCACCCGGCTCCACATGACCACCAAACCCTCCCTCTCCCCTCCCCTGGCTTCGGTACCACCAACCCCCCTCCCTTAGCTCTGGTGCAACCAACCCCCTCACCTCCCCTCCCCAGCCCTCGGTGCCTCCTGCACCTCCCCTACCTTGCACGACTGCCTCCCGCACCCTTCGTGGCCCTGGACCTGTAGGGAGGAGGTGGTGGGCATCTACGAGGGATATGTCGAGAGAGGTCTGGAGGACTTGTGAAGCTTCGAGAAAAAAAAAGAAAAAGCGATCTAGAGTGCTCATGAAGCTTTGGAAAAATAAAAAAAAAAGTAAAAGCTTGTAGAAAAAAATCCATTTCTTTTTTTTTCCTTCCCCCTTCCCTTCCCTTCCTCCTGCGACCTCCCCCCACCCCCGACCTCGACCATGTGAGGCCTAGGTCACAGCCATCCGCACTACCCCCACCATGGTGCTACCCCACCACCATCCATGCCACTCCCACCGTCTGTGCTACACCTAGCTCCGTGCGACCACCAAACCCCTCCCCTCCCTTGGCTTTGTCACCACCAACCCCCTCTCCTCCCCTCCCTTGGCTTGTCACCACCAACCCCTCCCCTCCCCTGCCTTGCTCCTACCCCCTTGAAGGATCTATAGGATCGGGCTAATCAGATTAGGTCATGCAGCAAATTTTAAAAATTTAAAGTGACTGATCTAATTAAATCTGAGAGCTCTTAGATCTAATTAGATAGATCTAAAATAAAAAGGCATAAAATAGTATCAAATACCACCTATTGCAAGTGAATATTTCACTTGCTATGATGATTGAATATAGTCCGAGGTTCTAACTTGAGCTATGTACGTGCTCAGCCTCACCAGTGTCCGCTCAGGTCAGATCTGGAGGACTTCTTCTTTTGAATTTGATCTCAGAAAATTAGATCTTGGGACTTTCATCATACCTTCAATCCGATCTCTAGCAGCGATCCGATCAACACATGATCTGGGCTTCTTCGACATAGTCTTGCAGCAGTAGCACCTCGACTCTCGCAGTGCTGATTTGTCCAATACTTAGGCATGGAGAAGAGGATGCAGAGGAGGGAGAGAAGGCATGAAGGAGAGAGAAAGATAGAGCCTAGGCATGGATTAGGAAATGGCCAAACTCTTTGGCTAAGATCCCTATTTATAGACCAAACAAGGCAACAAGGAGTCCTAGGGCTTTAAGCAATTGACTGGGTCAATTTGCTTAAACAAAAAGGACTCTCCCTAGCCTCTACACCCATTTTCGATATTTTTCCACATTTTGTTGCACAAAATGAGAGAAAAGTGGCACCATTTAATTTGGATAAAAGAGGATATGCGCCAAGCAATCTCTCTCTAGGGAGTTTAAACTTTTCAAAATCTTTTGACTGGTTCAAACAAATTTGAATTCCAACCTCCCAACCTCCTTAGCTTATGTACAAGGGGTGCATGCTAGGATGGGGTGTGCATCCTTTTCCTCTCTCCAAAAATACTTGGGGTTCATGCCCCAAGAAAACTCCAAGGGGCGCACGTCCCTGGTCCCTCAATTCTTGTAAAGACTAGGTCAGATAGGTCTTGTCCTAATTATTTCATTCTGAGATCAGGACAAGGGCTGATCTAACTAGGATAAGATCCGATCTCATTAGGATAAGGTCCAGTCAGATCAGGACAAACCCATAAAGGATTCTTGGATGAGTTAAATCAAATTTGATTAGGTCTAGATTAACTAGAAAGTCCATAGAAGGAGAAACTTAGATCCAATTATGTGCTAGCATGATTTTCTTGAACCTATTTGAATCTTATCTAAATTAATCAGATCAGGTTAGTCTAATTGATGACATCTAGACCCAAGTTCTTATTTGTATGATCCAGTTAGATTCAATTCTGTATGGTAATGAGATATGTTGCAATCTTCATCATCGATAATATTGAAACACCTTTTGATGGATCAAAACTCTTTCTGATTTATCCAATTAGAATCGTCGATCATCAAGATAATTCTAATTGGCCCTAAAATCTATAGTAATACCTAGTAGCATGTGGTGGCAACCCATCAGAATCGAATATGAACCTTTCAGTGCAGCCAATGATGTAATTGTGTTCTATCATGAGCCTCGATAGGATCTAGGTCAAGGTAAACTCATCAAACCCAACACCTGTCATATGATTGAATCATTTGATTCAAGTCTGATGTAAAATCCTAATAGAAACTTCTTTTTATTATTTTACACAGCCATGGCCATGAACTTTAGGACTCGATCTCATGATCACCATAGGACTACTCCTCCTCTATTGAGGTTGATAGATCACATCTTGGTGTGATCCAATTTCTATAATGAATATACTATAGCCAACATACACCTTAGAATTTCAAATGGCTAGAAGATCGAGTTTTGGTATAGTCAAATTACAATACCCTCAAGATAAATTGTTGATGCACCTTAGGTCAAAAAACCAAACACATAACTACAGCATCGAGCTAGTCATCGATGAGAAGATAGACTCCCTTCTGATTGCTCAAGGTGCTCACGCTCAGTATTCTTATTCTCCATAAGTGCTTGTACTCTCACTTTGGTGTCTTTACACTATAGACTTAAGATCCATCTATCCTAAGAAAATGATCGTACACCAATCTTTCAAATGGATCATCATCTTCATGATGATCTTATGATTGAAAGCAGTTTATGAGTTAAGTATGATAACACATCTCAAATTATCAACTCTTGAGAATATGTGTTATCATACTGTTTCATCTAATAAATGTATCATAGATATTTAATATATAAATTGATAGAAGAAATAATTCTTTAATTAGTTATAAGTTAAAATTATAAAAATTCCTTTAGAATGTGTTTACAAGTGTCGGCCAATCTGGCTTTTGGGACACATATTTAACAAACTCCTACTTGACCTAAAGCCAATTGGCTATAAATCTAAGTCTCATCTTTTCATGGTGGGCTTAGATCTTTTGTTGGCTCAAAGGCTTTGTTAGTGGGTCAGCTGTATTATGTGCAATGCCGACTTTCTTGACCTCGATGTTCTTCTTGAAGTAATCATGGATGAGGTGGAACGGCCGCTCGATGTGCTTAGACTTCTGGTAAGATCATGGCTCCTTAGCTAGGGGTATGGTGTTGTTATTATTATAGTACAGAGAGATAGCATCACATGGTATCACTCTAAGATCTATAGTAAACTTTTGAACCAGAATGCTTCCTTCGCAGCTTTCAAGGCAGCGATGTACTCTACTTTTATGGTGGAGTCTGCTATCGCTATCTACTTAAAACTCTTCCAGCTTACAGCACCATCATTGTATAGGAATAGACTTTCAGATGTTGACTTTTGATTAGCTAAATTAGATATAATGTCTGAGTCTATATATCCCTGCACAAGAAGTTCTCCTTTACCAAAGACTAGAAACATATCTTTAGTCCTCAAATACCTAAGGATACATTTCATAAAAATTCAGTGCTCTTCACCTGAATTTGACTAATACCTACTAGTGACACTCACAGCATGGGCGATATCAAGTCGTATATATAGCATGGCATACATGAGGCTCCCTATTACCGAAGCATAAGGAATTTTGTTCATGCATTCAATCTCTTCCGATGTGTTGGGGCATATCTTCTTAGAGTGATAAATACCATGTATAAAGCGGACAAGTCCCCTCTTGGAGTTCTCCATACTGAACCTCTTCAGCATCTCTTCTATGTACATCTCTTATGAGAGACCTAGCATCCTCTTCGGTCGATCCCTATAGACCATAATCCCCAAAATGAAGGATGCCACTTCTAGATCTTTCATAGAAAACTTCTTAGATAACCATACTTTAACCGAGGTCAATATAGGATTATCATTCCCAAACAAAAAGATGTCATTCACATACAATACGAGGAAGACAACAATGCTCCCATTGATCTTTTTGAACACATAGGGTTGCTTTTCATTCTTGATGAAACCAAATAATTTGAATACATTATTGAAACGAGCATTCCAGCTTCGAGATGCTTGCTTAAGTCCATAGATGGACCTTTGTAGCTTGCAGACTTTATGATCACCATCACTAAAAATGAAACCAAGCAGCTATTCCATATAGATATCTTCCATAAGATACTCATTCAAAAATGCTATTTTCATGTTCATCTACTATATTTTGTAATTGAAATATGCCACAATTGTAAGCAGTGTGCAGATAAATTTAAGCATGGTCATTGGCGAGATGGTATCCTGATAGTCAATGCCTTCACATTAACTATACCCTTTCATCACTAACCTAGCCTTGAATGTCTCCACATTTCTATCAGTACCAATCTTTCTCATAAAATCTATTTATATCTAATAGATACAATACCTTCAGATTGATCTACCAAGGTCTAGACTTGGTTCGAGTGCATCAAGTCAATTTTTGACTTCATTGCCTCTTGTCATTTCTTAGAGTCAATACCCGATATGACCTCATCATAAATTTTGGGATCATCTCCATGAACCCCATGTCCCATGAAAAATATTTTCTCTACATCCTTTGAAATGATACTTAAGTATCTCTCAAGAGGATGGAAAACCTTATCTGACATATGAGGTAGAGGAGGTAGTCTATGGATCGGCTTAGACTGACTAGGTTCCTCACATTTCTTAGCTCATTGCTCTTCAAAAATTTTCTCCTCAAGCCTATTCTATCTTTCGATGCCACCATCTTGAACAAACTATTTTTCAAGAAATATGGCATGTCGACTCACAATCACATTGTGGTCTTTTGGAAGATAGAAATAATATCCTAAAGACTTCTTAGGATATCCGATGAATCGAGCTCTAAGGGACCTAGTTTCTAACATATCCATCTTCTATCTCTTGACATGGGCCAGACAACCCCAAATCCTGAGATGACTCAAACTTGGCTTCTTGCCATGCTATATCTCATATAGTATGGTATGAATGATTTTAGAAGAAATTCTATTTAGTAGGTAAATAGTTATAAGCAGACTATGTCCACAAAGAAATTCAGGAAAGTTCATGAAGGTCATCATGGAATGGACCATATCTAATAGAATTCAGTTTTTCTATTCTAAAACTCCATTGAGTTAAGGCATTCTAGGTGGGTCCACCATGAGACTATACTACTCTCCTTAAGATAGTCTAGCAATTTTCAATTATGGTATTTGCCTCCTTGATCTGATCAAAGAATCTTAATAGACTTTTCAGTTTATTTTTTTACTTCATGTCTGAATTTCTTAAACTTTTCAAAGGCCTCAGACTTATGTTGCATCAAGTATATATACCCATACCAAGAAAAATCATCGGTAAAGATAATGAAGTAGACAAAACCATCTCTGATTGGCACATCAAATAGGCTACAAACATGTATATGTACCAGGGCAAATAGCTCTATCATCCATTTTTCATGTTCCATAAAATACAACTTGATCATTTTACTTGAAGGCATGACTCATAAATCAGATATGACTTGAAAGTCAATGGATCTACTAGTTCAGATTTCTCTAATTTATTAATCCTATCTTCAGCTATATGACCTAGCCTAAGGTACTATAAGTACTTTTCATTTAAATTATCTCTATATCATTTTGATCCTATGGCATTCACACTATACTCGATATTATTAATAGATACATCTACATGTAACTGGTAGAGACTGTTTATTAAGAAACTATTTATAATTTTATTTCTTTCATAAAAAAATAGTATAGTGATCCTTAAGGAAACTAATTACATAGATTTTCTATGCTAGACAATAGATAAATCAAATTCCTGCTTGCAGCAGGTACATAGAAATAGTTTCTAAGAACTAAGATGCTTCCTGATGGTAATCACAGAGGATACATTTCCACAGCCATAGTAGTAATTCTTGCTCCATTTTTGAAGCATAGGATCATCTCACTATCCCTCAGCCTCTTGCTATCCTCAAGACCCTGCAATGAAGTGCACAAATGAGCATTGATCCAAAGTCAAGCACCCAACTGGATGTAGAAGAAATCGTTAGGTTCGTCTCAATGATGAGCATATATTTAGAAGATCCACCTTTCCACTTGTTCTTTAGGCTAGCTAGGTAAGCAGGATAGTTTTGCTTTCAATGGCCATTGGAGTTGCAGTAGAAATACTTTCCTTTCTTTATGACCTTCTTCTTCAAATCATCCTTCTTCTCCTTCTTCTTTCCCTCGGTCTTCTACTTCTTCGCAAACTTCTTCTTCCCAAAGGATTTTTCTTAGAAGAAGTCCACTCCATAGCAAGAACTGAATCCCTTAAACTCTTTAAGCTCTCCTCAGTAGTCACTAGCATATTCATCAACTCGACTAGAGTGCACTGAATCTTATTTACATGAAAGTTCATAATGAACTATCCATATGAATTAGTTAAGAACTATAGGATCAAATCAATCTGTAGGTTCTTGTCCATCGACATTTCAAGATTCTTAAGCTTCTCTAAATCCTTGATTATCTATAAGCAATGATCATAGACCAACTACCCATCACACATCTGCATCTTGAAGAATCTTTTGGACACTTCATAGCATGCTGCATGACTTTACTCATCGTACGACTCTTGTAGGTGGACCAATATTTGGCTAGCAGTCTTCATGTCCTCATGTTAGTATTACAATTCATCAGACATCGAGGCCAACATGTAGCATCTGACCTTGTTGTCATCGTCCAACCACTTCTTATAAGACACTCTCTGATCGATGGTTGGATAGGTTAGGAGAGAATAAAGTTTTTGGTCCAAGACATAGGTCAGCTTCTCAGAGCTCAAAATGATTTTCAAGTTTAGGAGCCAACCCTTAAAATTTGGCTCGGTCAACTGGTGGGTCTCTAGGATTCTGACTAGGGGGTTGGATGCAGATATTTTTCTGTAAAGAGTCAAAATTTTTAATTAGATCTATAATTGACTTACAATTTATTTAAAAATTTTATTTTTAAATAAATTTTGAGCTTCTACTATTTTTTTGGATCCCTACACTCCCTTAGCAGCGATGCAAAAATTTTTACGATCAAAGATTTTTAGTGGGTGGTGCGGTCCCATCGATTGGCTCACCACCTCATCTAATAATTATTGGTGATGAGTTAGCTGATAAGTGGACAACTCTTATTCGATATTTTTCTAAACATGTTGCACCCAACTCGATCTCTAATTCATGAAGCTCACCATGTCCGAAATATTACTCCACTTCTTAGTTAAGTCGGACCCACCATTTGCACGAACTAGATTCATGATTGGAACCTTCATCATATCTAAATTATTGAGCCCAATCCATCCTCCAATCCATAGCATCCTATGCCTAATAGCCATGGTTGCATCTTTTTGGTGCAACTGAACCATTGTATCTAGCTGAGAACAATCAACCCCAGAAAGGGCCTACACAACTACAGTGGTGGAAGATCAATTGACTTAATATTTTCTTAGAAAAATTTTAATTTAGATCTCTTTAATCCTTAATTAGTCATAATAGTTATGATTAATCTAGTGGCATGGGTTAGCTTGAATCATTAGCAACCTCAACACAGAACTAGGTCTACCCAATCAGCTAGGTAAGTGAGATCAATGGAAGAGATATGCCATTAACTCACCATAGATGCATCCAGATTGAGTAGCTCCTAATTAAAAATCATCGATCGAATCTGTCAGACTTATCTTAGACACCGACTTGTCGAATCAGAACTGATTGGGTTCGCTTATAATCCAGGCTCGAACCATGAAGTTAAATTATGTCTTGAGATGATCGACCACATGTGGCTATGAGTCAATCTTGACCAAACTTACAACTATTGGGCTAGTTAATTTTAAGCACTCTTGGTCCAACCTAACCAACTCTTGATTCGGTTTGATCAACCACTTAAGTTAGACCTAATCAAGCTACCCATACCCTAAACCCATGTTTTATGAAGGTATCTTAAATCTAAAAATTTTTAATTTTTAAATCTAACTAGTTTCATAACTTAATTCTTAATTAAGTATAAACATGATTCAAAAATAAATCATATAACAAGATCCTAGGGTTTTTGGATCTAGTGTTTAGCAAAAAAGTAAATTTTGCTTTTTTGATTGAGTATAGACATACAGCATCTCTACGTGCCATAAAAGCACCCCATTGAATGGAAAGTGAGGACCTTCAAACACTTCTTACTCTTATGATTAGATGGTCAAGTAGAATGCCCTAATCAAAAAAATAAACTACTACTATAAAAACTAGATCTAGCATATATCTCATATATGATAATAGATCTATTCCACACATGCTTCACATGCATCTCGTGTATCAAAATTTAAGAATAGAAATCATGCATTAGACTTGATTACATCTTATGTAACATCAAAAAATAATATGATTACATAAAAATTATTTTTTACTTCTATTCTAATCTAGATTTAGAACCAGAATCGTAGCTTTGATACCAGTTGAAGGATCTGCAGGATCAACCTGATTGGATTAGGTCATGCAGTGGAATTTAAAAATTTAAAGTTATTGATCTGATCAAATCTAAGAATTCTCAGATCTTATTATATAAATCTAAAACAAAAAGGCATAAAATGGTATCAAAAACCACCTATTGCAAGTGAACATTTCACTTGTTGCGATGATCTAAATGTAGTCCGAGGTTTTGACTTAAGCAGCGCACGTGCTCGACCTCTACCAACATCCACTCATATCAGATCTGGAGGTCTTCTACCTTTGGATATGATTTCAAAAAATTAGATCTAGAGACTTTACATCACACCTTCGATCCGATCTTTGGCAACAATCGGATCGACACACGATCGGGACTTCTTCAACACGGTCTTACAATAGCAGTACGTTAACTCTCGGAGTACTGATTTGACTAATCCTTGGGCATGGAGAAGAGGATGAAGAGGAGGGAGAGGAGGTATGGAGGAGAGAGAAAGATAGAGCCTAGGTGTGGGATCAGGAAATGGCCAAACTCTTTGGCCAAAGTCCTTATTTATAGACCAAACAGGGAAGCAAGGAGTCCTAGGGCTTTAAGCAATTGTTTGGGTCAATTTGCTTAAAGCAGAAGGACTTTCCCTGGCCTCCACATGCACTTCTGATATTTTTTCTCATTTTGTCACACAAAATGAGAGAAAAGTGGCACCATTTAATTTGGATAAAAGTGGATATGCGCCAAGCAATCTCTCTCCAGGGAATTTGGACTTTTCAAACCCTTTTGATTGGTTGTAGCAAATTTGAATTCCAACCTCCCAACCTCCTTAGCTTATCCATAAGGGGCATATGCTAGGATGGGGCCTGTGCCCTTTTTCTCTCTCTTGAAATACCTAGGATGCATGCCCAAAGAAAAACTCCAGGGGGTGCACGCCCTTGGTCCCTCAATTCTTGCAAAGACTAGCTTAAATAGGTCTTGTCCTAATCCTTCAATTCTGAGATCAAGACAAGGGCTGATCTGACCATGACAAGGTTTGATATTATTAGGATAAGGCCTAGTCAGATCAAGAGAAACCCATACAGGGTTTCTGGATAAACCAAATCAAATTTGATAGAGTCCAGATTAACCAGAAAGTCCAGAGAAGGAGAAACTTAGGTCCAATCGTGTGCTAGCATGATTTTCTTGAATCTAATTGGATCTAATCTAAATCAATCAAATTAGGTTAGCCTAATTGATGGTATCCAGATCCAAGCCCTTGTTTGTGTGATCCAATTAGGTTCAATTCTATATGATAATGGGATATATCGTGATCTCCATCATCAATATCATCGAAATATCTTTCGATGGATTAGAACTCCTTCTGATTCACCTAATTAGAATCATCGATCATCAAGATAATTCTAATTGATCCCAAAATCCACTAATGACACCTCGTATTATGTGGTAGCAATCCATCAGAACCAAATATGAACCTCTCGATGCGGTCAACTATGTGATTAGGTTCTTCTATCATGAGCCCCAATAAGATCTAGGTCAAGGTAAACTCATCAGACCCAACACCTGTCATATGATTGAATCATTTGATTCAAGTTTGATGTGAAATCATAAAAGAAATTTCTTTCCATTATTTCACACTATCATGGTCATGGGCTTTAGGATTCGATCTTATGATTACCATAGGATTACTCCTCTTCCACCAAGATTGATAGATCCTATCTTGGTGTGATCCAATTCCTACAATGAACATACTATAACCAACATACACCTCAGGATTCCAAATGGCTAGGAGACTAAATTATGGTGTAGTAAAACTATAGCACCCTCAAGGTGAACTACCGATGCACCTCAGGTCAAAGAACCAAATACATAATTGCAGCATCAAGCTAGCCATCGATGAGAAGGTAGACTTTCTTATGACTGCTCAAGGTGGTCATGCTTAGTACCCTTATTCTCAATAAGTATCTATACTCTCACTCTAATGTCTCCACACTATAGACTCAAGACTCATCTATCCTAAGAAAGCGATTATATACTAATCTTTCAGATTTATCACCATCCTCATGATGATTCTATGATTGGGAGCAATTTATGAGTTAACTATGATAACACATGTCTCAAATTTTCAACTCTTGAGAATATGTGTTATCATAATCGTTAATCCAATAGATGTATCACAGATACTTAATATATAAATATGATAGAAAAAATAATTTTTTTATTATTTATAAGTTAAAATTATAAAAATATTCTTAGAAAGTATTTACAAGTATCGACCAATCTAGCTTCTAGGGCATACATCTAACACCCCTCCTCCCCTACCCCCTGCCCCCATCATGTGAGGCCCAGGTCACGACCATCCATGCCACCCCCACTGCAGCACCACCCCACCATCGTCCATGCCACACCCAATTCTACATGATCATCAAACCCCCTCCTATCCCCTACCCCAGGTCCAGCACCACCAACCCCCCTCACCTCCCCACCCCAACCTCGGCTGCCTCTTGTGACTCCCCCACTATGTGCAACCACCCCCCACACCATTGGCAGCCCCACCCCCCATAGGGAGGAGGAGGCTAGCATCGGCATCTCTCTTTGTTGGAGAGTTGTGGGGGCCAACACCGATGATGCTGGGGGGAAGGTGATTGTGGAGAGCGGTTGGAGATGGCAGTGAGGAGAGTAGAAAAAGACGTGCATCGCAAGAGCTTGGGAAGATTTGAGAGGGCTTGGGAAGGGTCAAAGATTTTAAAAAGAAAAACCATCATGAGGCTTTTTTTTTCCTACGTGCTGATGCACGCCATCTATTGTTTATGGATAACTAACACTTGTCATGCTGGGAGGCTAACACTTGTCGTGCTGGGAGCATCCTAGTCTCAACTTTAATGCTTTCTATAGATATAAATAGATGGATATATTTCAAATGGATTTAAACATATTAAGTGGGTCAACTTAAATATGATAGAAATAGATTAAGCATATTTTAAATAGATTAATGATCCAAAAGGATCATCAGATTTGATGTGAACCATTTTAGCCACTATGGATTAATGATTTAGGAGGATCACTAACTTGATGAAGCTACTAGCTCGAAAGTTGAAAAAGTTGTCTAGCTCCATTGGATTGTTGACTCATCAATGTTATGAAGCGCATCATTCCAAATCTGGTGGATGTTGTAGGAGCTGACATGGCTACTCACTTTTCAAGATCGATGGGGCCATCGATTGGCTCACTATCAAGAAGCATTTCAACGAGCTCGCTGTTCATGGTACCCGATCCCCCTCCTTATTTAGCCAATGTAAATCCCTCTCTCTCAGTTTCTTGTTCTACATTATTTTAAGGCTGGTCCAAACAAGTTCGGGCTAGACTCAAGCCTGGGTTAAAAAATTGGCAACCTCATGCTTCTTAATCAAAAAGTGGTAATGGAGACTGCCCTTCACCTTCAATAATACAACCCTTCACCTTCAATGATGAACCTTAGGTCCGTAACCCTCCACTTAATGCGGCAGCAAAATAGGAAAGCTTAGTCAATGGGTAAGGATTTTTAGTTGGATTTATATGTAAGGATTTGAATGGTATAAATATTTTATCAATGATAACATAAATAAAGCTTGGTTAGACTTTAGTGCTAAGGTAGTGGATGGGCTCTTTGGAGTTTTGTAGTTCAAATCCTTCCATCCACCTATTATAAATTATTTTTTTATAAAACTTATGGTGCCAATTTGTGGTAGATTATTCATTACAAAATGTACCTCTATTTGTTAAAATATTTATGACCATCTTTCTATTAGAGCAACTATTCCAATAATTTAAAAATTATTAAAAATATGCTTCTATCAAAAATTTTCATCAAAAATGTTACTGACAAATAATTTATCACTAAATCGATCATAGATATTTTTCAAATTTTTTTGAATTTTATTGAAAAATATTATTAACAGAGTTTCTAATAGAATTATTTCTAATAAATAATCCATCAAAAATTTATCAATGATTTTGAGACATATTAATTTTATTTTGTTTCTTTTTCTTGATGACAATCGGTCAGTGATCCATTAAAAATTTCTGACCGATCATATCCATTAGAAAATTCCATTAGTAAAGCCCATATTTTTAGTAGCAGTGGAGGAAGGTTGTGGCAATAATAGGACCAGGCTGTGTGTGAGGATTTGTGGTGCTCTTAAGCCTTGAGAGGCTGTGGAAGGAGCCAGGATATTGACTCCAAAAGGATTAGAATAGGTATGGTCCTAGGGCTAGGATAGGAGTTGTCTTAGGGTGGAGGCGGTGTTTAGCCCTCCATGGGCTCAAGATCTGAGTGTTAAGGGCCTTAAGGGGCTTGGTTGGTGCTTTGGAGACCTATGATATAAGGTAGACATGAAACTAAATCTGAAACATGAAAACTATAGAAAAAGACTTTTTTGCAGGTTAGCCAACTCAGTCTCAGATTTAATCGGCTAAGTCTCAGAGAATAGGCCAACTAGAAAGGTGCATTTTAAAACTACAAGCATGGCATGCAACTGGATCGATTCAGTCTGAAATTGAGCCAATCCAATCTCAGGTTAGCCGGCTTAGTGCTGAGACTGAGTCGACTCAGTGTGTGGGCAGAGCTATGCGGAGGATCTATTTGGGGCTAGGATAGAAACTTATTCTAGGAATCTTATGACCTGGTTTGAAAGGTCTTAAGGGGGCTAACTCATGTATGGGTCGAATTTAGATCCAGTGGATGAGAGCATGGGAGACATGGATGTGCATGGGCTTGGTGAGTGCTTTCATATATTAGATTAGCTAGAAAAAATTTTGGTTGGGCCTAATAACTATGTATAAATACATAGATTGTATTAGGACTTTCAAGGATGCAATCAACATAGATCTTTTCTTCCTTAATCTCTTTTCTCTCTTCTCTCTAGTGTTGCCACCCTAGGTTCTTGAAGAAGCTTTAGAGAGAGGGGGCACCTCCCTCAAGCCCGAGGAGGGAGGCACCCTAAGCATAGATCTAGGTGATGGTCTATGGTACGCTGCCTTAGAGAACATCAAAGATTTCTCCATATCCATGCTAAAGATTAGGGATTTTTGCAACATGATATCATAGCTTGGTGATGCCAGGACAATAATTAGTATCAGAGCTAGGTGATGCCATGGTGAATGCACCAATAATTGGTATCAAAGCCTCATGGTGTGTGGAAGAGAAGGAGAAGTCATACAAGATGAAATCAAAAATTTGAATGAGTATCCATGGTATGCCTCAGATCTATCTTTGTTATTGCTGTAATTTGGCCAACCAGAAGCAGCAGGTTGAAGGTCAAGGCTGAGAGGATTAACAAGAAAGATTTTTTCTGAGGTGAAAGTTTTGGATGCATGATTTGTTGGTCGATCTTGGAGGAAAGGCCATGATATTTGATAGGTGATAGATAGGGAGCGCTGGAGTGCTACAGTAGTATTTTTCTGAAGATGCAGGACTGAGAGAGGCTTGGTGGTGTAGCAGTTAAGAAAGATATCTTAGTAGAAAGTATCAGGGTTCTCTATGATGATGGGCAGTGTCGGACAATTAATGGTTGAAAAGAGATTTTCAAAGGGATAATGGTCAAAGGAAGGCAGAAGAAGTGGCTATACATCCTTCAATTACAAGAAGGCAAGGAAGTAGTCATGGATGTATTCAGTGGTTTGACCAAAGCATGGATTTGCAAAGCCTTGGGGGTGATAGAGATGGATGATCCATAGAGGTCCAGTAGGTTAGAGCTAGGGGGCTGCAAAGCAGCACAGGGATGAGGCAGGGATTACTAGAGTGCTACAGTAATGCTTTTCTGGGGGCACTGGATTGAGAGAGACTTGACGGTCTAGCAACTGATGGAGGTATCTCAGTAGAGAGTGTCAAGGGTATCTCAGAAAGACCTGGAGCTGGTCTTAGGGAGAGATAGGGGTCTTAGGGAGTGCTAGGGTCATCTAGCAGTCGGAAGTATCTTGGATCAGATTTCTTCTGCTGAAGCACCAGAGAGAGTCATAGTTCAGGTAAAGGATGGTTTGTGTATAGTAAGAGAGGACCTGAATACCTTTGAAAGGTTGTGTTAAGATGAGGTAGGAAGTACTGGAGTGCTACAATAGTGCTTCCATGGAGGCATGAGATTGAGAGAGGCTCAGTGGTGCAGTAGTCGAGGTAGGTATTTCAATAGAAAGTATCAAGAGGCATCTCAAGGAGATCGAGAGTAGGTCTTAGGAAGAGCTAGAGAGTCTCAAGAGCCTCAAGATGAGATTAGTGGGTCCAAGCCCAGGACAGGATTTAAGCTGTAGTTTCTTTGGGCGTAACTGAAGCGATAGCTGGTGTAGGGGTAGAAAAGAATAAGGCTAGGGTGGATTCCCAAGGATTCAATCACTGCATTCAGAAGAGTTGGATGAGCTCTTGGATTTTGAAGGTACCCATGAGTTATGGAGGTATTTGAGATGGCTTCGAAGAGAGCCATGGAGTGCAGAGGGTTCGAAGGGGCAGCAATGGTATTCGAGGTACAGTGCAGGCCTAATAATATAGTGTTGCAAGGATGACCTCGAGGGACTCGGGTATAGAGTCAGGTTCTGCAGCATCAGGCAGACTTCGGTTTCAAGTGGAGCACCGAGCAGAGGTGGTTTTATTGGTGGAGAAGTGACATGAGTTCAGAATGGAGGGATATAGAGGGAGGAGCTATATCTTAGCATTAGTGTTAGTGATGTACAATTCCAGGTGGAGCGGCATGTGCAAGTGGATAGACATAGTTCTATGGAGATCGTGTCAGATGGTACAATATGTGCTAGTGTAGAAATATTGTAGATTCTCCAAGAAAGTCCAAGAAAAGTGACGCAGCTGCAAGTAGAAGAGATCCTACAATTCTAGGATGGTGTGAAGAGCAAGCCAAGATCTTCAATGGTGGAGGCGGTCATCCTAATGGTCTTAAGGGTGCATAGCAGCTAAAGAGGATTGGCAGAGGTGATGTTTACACAAGGGGCTGACAGAATACTCAACGACAGTAGGATCATGCAGGACGATATTGCGAAGGGTTTTCCAAGACTTGGGGGCACCAAGATGGAGAATGTGAGGATTTATGATGCTCCCAAGCCTTGGGAGGCCATGGGAAGAGCCAGGGTGTTGGCTCCAGATAGACTAGGATAGGTGTGGTCCTAGGACTAGGATAGAAGTTATCGTAGGGTGGAGAAAGTGTTTAGCCCTCCACAGGCTCAACGTCTAGGTGTTAAGGGCCTTGAGGGGCTTGGTTGGTGCTTTGGAGATCTAGGAAATAAGATGTAGTAAAAAAATCAAAGCTAGAGCATGAAGACTATAGAAAGGGACTTTTTTGTAGGTTAGCCGGCTCACTATCATACTAGGTCGGCTAAGTCTTAGAAGATAGGCCAAACAGAGAGGCGCATTTTAGGACTGTAGGCATGGCACGCAACTAGGTTGGCCAAGTCTGAAACTAAGCCAACATAGTCTTATTAGATATGTGTGTCTGAGAAACTAGATTGGCTGACACTTGTAATACACTTCTAAGGGCAAAATTATAATTTTGACTATAAATAATAAAATGAGTAATTTTCTATCATAGTGTGTACTAAAAGTGTCTATGATACATCCCTTGAGTTAATGGTAATGATAGTTCATATTTTTGAGAGTTGAAAATTTAAGACATGAATTTTCATTATTAACTCATAAAATGCTCCTGACCGTAGGGTCATCATGAGGATGGTGATTTATCCAGAAGGTTGGTGTACGATCGCTTCTTTAGGGTAGATGAGTCTTGAGTCTATGGTGTAGAGAAATTGGGATGAGAGTACAAGTACTCATTAGAGAAGGAGGGCACTGAGCGTGACCACCTCGAGCAGTCAAGAGGAAGTCACCTTCTTATCGATAACTGGCTCGAAGCTGCAGTGGTGTGTCTGATTCTTTGACCTAAGATGCATCGATAGTTCACCTTGAGGGTATTATAATTTGACTACACCATAACTCGATCTCCTAGCCATTTAAAATCTTGAGGTGTATGTTGGCTATAGCATGTTCATTGTAAGAATAGGATTGCACCAATAGGAGATCTATCTACCTTGGTTGATGAGGAGTAGCCCTATGATGATCATGAGAATCAAGTCCATAAGCCCATGGCCATGGTAGAGTGAAATAATAGAAATAGTTTCTATTAGGATTTTTACATTGGATTTGAATCGAATGATTAATTCATATGACGGAAATTAGGGTTTGATGAGATCACCTCAACCCTAATCCGATCGGAGCACAAGATAGAGGAACTTAATCATATAGGTAACTACACCGAGAGGTTCACTTTCAGTTCTAATGGGTTGCCACCATATGCTGCTAGGTGTCATTGGTGGATTTTGGGAGCAATTAGAATGATTTGGATGATCGATCATACTAATTATCTAAATCAAAAAAGTTTTGATCCATCAGAAGATGTTTCGATGATGTCAATCATAGAGATCGTGACATGTCCCATTATCATATGGAACTGAATCTAACTAAATCACACAAATAAGAATTTGGATCTAGATATCATCAATCGGACTAACCTAGTTCAATTGATTTGAATAAGATTTAATTAGATTCAGAAAAATCGTGCTAGCACACGATTGAGCCTAATGTTCTCCTTTAATAATCATTAAAGCTAGTCTCGACAGAGCCAAATGTGTTTGGGCTCACTCAGAAATTTTTACTTGGTCTGACTGGAGCTTGTTCAAATCAGAAAAGGGTTGTCTTAATTTATGAGATAAATTTGAGACAACATCTGTCATTTTCTATCACCTGCTAAATCTTGTTTTTGGACATTGGTCAAATGTTGACCCTGGATACTTAGACATTTGCCCATGTATCATGCATCCAAAGGAGAGTACCTGGAGCCTTGTCCTCCTGCTAAAAAGCAAACTGAAAGGGGGCACATGCCTAGGGAGGTGTGTGCCCCATGAGGATAAAACATGGAGTCCCGTACAGATGGGACTCTAGGTTACTTTAGGGGATTAAACTATGGTGACAAGAAGTCTTGTTTGACCCAGTCTTGGTGCCACCTAAGGAAGATTTTGAGGGTCTCTCATCTGATTGGATCAGATAATATCATCCCACTAATTAGATTTAGATCTGATTACACAAAGGGCCATGATAGGTCAGGATGATGTGGCACTGCATGGCGTAGCAGGATCTATATAAATCCTATCTGCACCTAGAATTATGTGCTTTTGCCTTTAGCCCATGCCATAAAGCCTCTCTCCCTCCTTCTCCATGATACCCTCTGGTCTTCTCTCTCCTTTCCACACCTAAGAGGTTTTGGGCATGAGTTAGGTGCGGTCCAAGCAAGTGAAAGGTGCTAGGAAAGGAAGAAGGTAGCACTGCTACAAGAGATAATGGCTGTTCTTCAAAAGAACCTATAGCACCTAAGGCTAGGTCATATAGCAGAAGATAGGGTTAACAAATTAGAAAAAATCGGACTATTAAGTTCGTTGACTTTCGAGTCATATCCAATTTGTGAATCATATCTTCATGGCAAAATGACTAAGCTACCTTTTGTAGGACATGGGGAAAGGGCTACGGATCTACTTGCCCTAGTACATACTAATGTGTGCGGTCCATTTGATGTGTCGGCTAGAGGCAACTTTATCTAGTTCATAACCTTAACAGATGATTTATCCTGATATGGGTATATGTATCTTATGAGACACAAATCTGAAGCCATTAAAAAGTTTATGAAATTTAGACATGAAGTAAAAAAGCAAACTGAAAAATTCATTAAGATTCTTCGATCAGATCGAGGAGATGAATACCTTAGTCAGAAATTTCTGGACTATCTCAAGCAATATGGCATAGTCTCTCAATGGACTCCACCTAAAATATCTCAACTCAACAAGATTTCAGAACAAAGGAATCAGACCCTATTAGATATGATCCGATTCATGATGAGCTTCATAGACCTTTCTAATTTTCTTTAGGGATATAGTCTATTAACTGCTATATATTTACTGAATAGGATTTTCTCTAAAATCATTCCTACCACACCGTATGAGATATGGCATGGTAAGAAATCAAGTATGAGTCATCTCAGAATTTGGGGTTGTCCGATTCATGTCAAAAGACAACAAGCGGACAAGTTAGACTATAGGTTCTTTAGAGCTCGATTCGTAGGATATCCTAAAGAGTCATTAGGATATTATTTTTACATTCCAGAAGACCATAATGTGATTATGAGTCGACATGCCATCTTTCTTAAAAAATAGTTTATTCAAGATAGTGGCATTAGAAAGCAGATCAAGCTCGAGGAGAAAGTCTCCCAAGAGCAATGAGTTAAGGACCCTATGGAACCAAATCAAATTGAGCCAATACAATCACTACCTCCTCCACCTCGTAGATTGAAAAGGATTTTCCATCCCCCTGAGAGATAGTTAGGTACTATTTTAGAGAAAGTAGAGGAAATGTTCCTCATAAGTAATGAAGTTTATGGTGATGATCTCAAAATCTATGACGAGATGATATCAGATATCAACTCCAAAAAATGGTTAGAGGCAATGAAGTTAGAAATTGACTCGATGCACTCCAACCAAGTCTGGACCTTGGTAGATCTACCTGAAGGTTTAGTACCTATTGGATGTAAATAGATCTACAAGAGAAAGATTGGTGCAGATGAAAATGTGGAGATATTCAAAGCTAGATTAGTGGCAAAAGGTTATAGTCAACGCAAAGACATTGACTATCAGGATACTTTTTTGCCAGTAGCTATGCTAAAATCCATCCACACATTGCTTGCCGTTGCAGCCTATTTCGATTATGAAATATGGCAAATGGATGTAAAAACGATGTTCTAAAATGGATACCTTGAGGAAGATATCTATATGGAACAACCGCTAGGTTTCACATCTAGTGATGCTGATCACAAAGTATGCAAGCTGCAAAAGTCCATCTATAGACTTAAGCAAGCATCTCAGAGTTGGAATACTCATTTTAATGATGTGATGAAATTATTTGATTTCATCAAGAATGAGGAGGAACCATGTATTTTTAAAAAGGTCAGTGGGAGCGCTATGTCTTTCTCGTACTGTACGTGGATGATATCCTCCTTATTGGGAATGATATTCCCATGTTGACCATAGTTAAAATATGGTTATCTAAAGAATTCTCCATGAAAGATCTAGGAGAAGCATCCTTCATTCTAGAAATCAAGGTTTATAGAGATAGACCGAATAGGATGCTAGGTCTTTCATAGAAGATGTACATAGAGGAAGTGCTAAAGAGGTTTAGCATGAAAAACTCCAAGAGGGGATTGTACCCTTCAGACATGGCATTCATATCTCCAAGAAAATATGTCCCAATACACCAGAGGAGATTGAACGCATGAGCAAGATCTCTTATGCTTTAGTAATAGGGAGCCTCATGTATGTCATGTTATGTACACGACCTGATATAGCCCATGCTGTGAGTATCACGAGCAGATATCAGTTGAATCTAGGTGAAGAATACTGAACTTTAGTGAAATATATCCTTAAGTACTTGAAAAGAACTAAGGATATGTTATTGATTTTTAGTAATGGAGAACTCCAAGTCTAGGGGTATACAGACTCAAATTTTATGTTCGATATAGATGATCGAAAGTCAATATCTAGAAATCTATTTGTGTGTAATGGTGGTGCTATCAATTGTAAGAGTTCCAAGTACATAGTGATAGCAGATTCCACCATGGAAATAGAGTACATCGCTTTGTCAGAAGCTGCGAAGGAGGCATTCTGGTATAAGAAGTTTGCCATAGAGATCGGAGTGATGCCATCGGATGCCATTCCTCTATACTGCGATAATAATGGTGCCATAGCCCTTGCTAAGGAGCCGAGGTCTCATCAGAAATCCAAGCACATCAAGCGGCGATACCACCTCATCCATGATTATCTCGAGAAAGGTTACATCGAGGTCAAGAGAGTTGACTCCACAGGCAATACGGTAGATCCACTTACAAAGTCGTTGGGCCAGCAGATGATGGAAGCCTACCTTGAGAAGATGGGACTTAGATTTGTAGCTAATTGGCTTTAGGTCAAGTGGGAGTTTGTTAGATATGTGTGTCCTAAAAGCCAGATTGGCTGACACTTATAATACATTTCTAAGGGTAAAATTATAATTTTAACTATAAATAATAAAATGAATTATTTTTTATCACAGAGAGTATTTAAAAGTGTCTGTGATACATTCCTTGAGTTAATGGTAATGATAGTTTATATTTTCAAGAGTTAAAAATTTAAGACATGAATTTTCATTATTAACTCATAAAATGCTCCTGACTGTAGGATCATCATGAGGATGGTGATTGATCTAGAAGGTTGGTGTACGATCGCTTCTTTAGCATAGATGAGTCTTGAGTCTATAGTGTAAAGATACTACAGCTAGAGTATAGGTACTCGTTAGAGAATGAGGGCACTAAGCGTGACCACCTCGAGCAGTCATATGGAAGTCTACTTTCTTATCGATAACTAGCTCGAAGTTGCAATGGTGTGTCTGATTCTTTGACCTGAGGTGCATCGACAGTTCACCTTGAGGATGTTATAGTTTGACTATACCATAACTCGATCTCCTAGCCATTTGAAATCCTAAGGTATATGTTAGCTATAGCATGTTCATTGTAGAAATTGGATTACACCAATAGGAGATCTATCTGTTAGATATGTGTACCCTAGAAGTTAGAATTGACTGACACTTGTTATACACTTCTAAGGGCAAAATTATAATTTTGACTATAAATAACAAAATGAGTTATTTTCTATCACAATGTATAATTAGTGTCTGTGATACATCCCTTATGTTAATGGCAATGATAATTTTTATTTTCAAGAGTTGAAAATTTAAGACATAAATTTTCATTATTAACTCATAAAATGCTCCTGACAATAGGATCATCATCAGGATGGTGATTTATCCAGAAGGTTGGTGTACAATCACTTTTTTATAGTAGACGAGTCTTGTGTTTATGGTGTAGAGATACTGGAGTGAGAGTACAAGTACTTGTTAGAGAACGAGGGCACTAAGCGTGACCACCTTGACCAGTCATTAGGAAGTCTACCTTCTCGTTGATGACTGGCTCAAAGCTGCAGTTGTGTGTCTGGTTCTTTGATCTAAGGTGCATCGATGGTTCATCTTGAGGGTGTTATATTGACTACACCATGACTCAGTCTTCTAGCCATTCAGAATCTTGAGGTATATGTTGGCTATAGCATGTTCATTGTAGGAATTGGATTGCACCAAGAGGAAATCTATCTATCTCGGTAGATGAGGAGTAGCCCTATGATGTCATGAGAATCAAGTTAATAAGCTCATGGCCATGGTAGAGTGAAATAATAGAAAGAGTTTCTATTAAGATTTTCACATTGGACTTGAATCAAATGATTAATCATATGACGGATATTAGGGTTTGACGAGTTCACCTTAACCCAAATCTGATCGGAGCTCAAGATAGAAGAACTTAACTACATAGGTAACTGCACCAAGAGGTTCATTTTCAGTTCTGATGGGTTGCCACCATATGCTGTTAGATGTCACTGGTGGATTTTGAGAGCAATTAGAATGATTTAGATGATCAATCATACTAGTTATCTGAAGCAAAAAAGTTTTGATCCATCGAAAGGTATTTTGATGATGTCGATGATAGAGATCGTGACATATCTCATTACCATACAAAACTAAATCTAACTAAATCATACAAATAAGGGTTTGAATCTGGATATCATCAACTAGACTAACCCAGTTTAATTGATTTGAATTAGATTTAATTAGATTCAAGAGAACCATGCTAGCACATGATTGAGCATAATGTTCTCCTTTAATTATCATTAAAAGCTATCTTGACTGAGCCAAATATGTTTGGACTCACTCAGGTACCTCTACTTGGTTTGACTAGAGCTTGTCCAGATTAGAAATGGGTTGTCTTAATTTATGAGATGAATTTGAGACAATACCTGCCATTTTCCATCACCTACTAAATCCTATTTCGGACATTTGGTCAAACGTTGACCTTTGACACTTAGACATATGCCCATGTCTTAAGCCATCATAGGAGAGAACATTTGGACCAGTCAACCTACTAAAAGATAGTTGAATAAGGGGCAGACACCTAGGGAGGAGTGCAGCTATGGATAGTGATGCCTGGAGTCCCAAACAGATAGGGCTCCAGGTTGCTTCGGGGTTTCTACCTAGGTGGCGCCAAAGACTTATCTTTGACCAGCCTTGGCACCATCTAAGGATGATTCAGAGGGGCACTCATCTATTTGGATTAGATGATGTCATCCCATCAATCAGATTTAGATCTGATTTCATAAAGGATCGTGATTGGCTGGGATGATGTGGCACTGCATGGTACGGTAGGGTGTATATATACCCTATCTATGCCTAGGATCTAGATCTCTAGCCCATTGCCCACACCATAAGGCTGCTTCTCTCCCTCCTTCATGCCATCTTTAGGTCCTCTCTCTCCTATCTAGGCCCAAGAATCTTTGGGCTTTAGTTTGGTTTGATCCAAGCAAGAGAAAGGCGACGAAAAAGGAAGAAGGTAGCACTGCTGCAAGAGACGACACCTGATCTTCAAAAGGAGTTTTGAACATCTTTCAAATTAGATCCAGATTTGATATTTAAAAAAATAAAAAAGAAGAAGAAGATCTTCAGATCCTACCTGAGTGGATACTAGTAGAGGCCAGGCACTTGCGTGGCTAGATCTAGAACCTCAGGGAGACATCAGGATCATCACAGGGTAATCTGATTACCCGCTATAAGGTAAAATTAACTTAGATTTAATCTATCCTTTATTTTTATTTTATTTTTTTTATTAGATCAATAATATCAAATCTAAATAATCTTAGATCTAATCTAGATCTAAGAGAAAAATTTTTATAATATCTCTCTTGATCCAATCAGATCTGAACGAACCTGACCGAGAAAATAAAATTTTTCCTTCAACTGGTATCAAAGCTAGGTTCTATTAGATCTATTTTTAATTTATTTTTATCTAATAATTAGATGATTTTAGAGGTCACATGAGATATGATTAGATCTAAAATTATAAAAATTAAAAATTAAATAATTTAGAACTAAGTTGTACAAGATGCATGACTAGTTGTAGAATAGAATTGCTCTATGTACAGTCTTACATGATCATAATTTAATTTAATTAGTTATAATTTTTAGATTTATTTATATATTATTTTTTGATATTATAAATATTATAATAAGATCTAAAAATAGAAAATATTTTTTTTAAATTTTTATTCATATGCGATATGATGAATGCATGTTTGGATTAGTTGTAGAATAGTTCTACATAATTATCTAAAATAAAATTTATTTTGATATGACCAATTTAAATTTATTTTTTTAGATAATTATGAGATAATTTAGATCTAAAAATATGCATGATATGATACATGAAGATATATACAAAATATGTTTATAGTTAGATCAATTTTTATATATGAGATATATGATGTAGATCTAACTAATTTTATAGTTTTTATATTTTTGATTAAGACATTCTCCTTGGCCGTCTGATCATAAGAATAAAGTAGAGTTTAAAACATCCTCTCCTTCCATTCGATGGGGTGTTCTTATGATGTGTAGGGATGCTGCGCATTCATCCTTAATCAGAAATCTAAAACTTATTTTCTGCAAAATCCTTAGATCCTAAAACCTAGGATTTTATTTACATATTTTATTTATAAATCCTAAACTTAATTAAGAATTAAGATTATGAAATATATTAAGTCTAAAATTAAGAATTTTTAGATCTAAGATATATTCATAAAATTGGGTTCGGACTTGGGTAGCTCAATTAGGTCTAAGCGGTTGATCAAACCAAATCAAGAGTTGGTTAGATGGGATCAAGAGTGCTTAAATTGACCAGCCTAATAGGATTAAGTCTGGGTCAAGATCGAGTCACATGAGTGATCGATCAAGCTAAGACCTAATTAGGCTCAGTGGTTAGAGTCTGGATTGTAGGCTAACCTGATTGGTTCTAGCTCAACAATTTGGTGTCTAAGATAAGTTTGGCAGATACGATCGACTGATTTTTAATTGGGAGCTACTCGACTCGAATGCATTCTTGTCGAGTTAATGGCATATCCCTTCCATCGGTCTCACTTACCTGGCCATATTTGTTGGCTCAGTCCTGATCTGAGGTGGTCAATAATCCGAGCTAACCCATGCCACTAGGTTAGTCATAATGGTTATGACTATGTCAAGTCTAGTTTAATGAGACCTAAATCAAATCTCCCTAAGAAAAGATTAAGTCTAAGGTCTTCCACCATTGTAGATGTGCGGGCCCTTCCCAGGGTTGATTGTTCTCGACTGGTTACAGTGGTTCAGTTGCACCGAAAAGATGCAACCATGTCTATTAGGCATTGGATGCTATGGGCTGGAGGATGGATTGGGCTCAATATTTTGGATACGGTGAGAGACCCAATTAGAAATCCAATCTATGCAAATGGTGGGTCTGACTTAACTAAGGAGTGGATCAATATTTCGGACATGGTGAGATTCATGAATTAGAGATCCAAGTTTGGGTGCACCATGATTAGAGAATCATTGAACAAGAGTTGTTCACTCATTGGCTAACCCATCACAATAACTGTTAGGTGAGGTGATGAGTCAGTTGGTGGGACCGCACCATCCCACTAGAAATCATTAATCATGGAGATTTTTGCATCTCTACAGAGGAAGTGTAGGGATCCAAGAAAATAGTGAAGCTAATTTATTTAAAAATAAAATTCTTAAATAAATTGGTTAAGTCTTAATTATAATATCTAACTAGAAACTTTGACTCTCTATAGGAAAAATGTCTGCATCCAATCCCACTAGCACGTAATCCTGGACACCCATAGACTGACCGAACCAAATTACAAGGATTGGCTCCAAAACTTCAAAATTATTTTGGGTTTTGAGAAGTTAACTCATGTATTGGACCAGGACCCCCCCACCTTACCAGCTCGTCCATCCGCTGAATAGAGAGCATCTCTTGATAAGTGGACGAACGAAGATAACAAGGCCAGATACTACATGTTGGGCTCGATGTCTGATGAGCTTCAGCACCAACATGAAGATATCAGGACTGCTCGCATCAAATGTTGGCTCACCTACAAGAGATGTTTGGTGAACAGAGTCGTGCAGCCAAGTATCAAGTCACTAAATGACTATTCAAGGCTAAGATGCATGATGGACAGTCAGTCCAAGATCATTGTCTGATGATGATCAAGGACTTGGAAGAGCTTGAGAAGCTCGGAGTGAAGTTGGACTTGGATCTACAGAATGATATAATTCTGCAATCCTTGACTGATGCATATGGGCAGTTCATCATGAACTACCATATGCATAAACTTCAAAATTCTTTGGCCGAACTTATGAACATGCTGGTTACTGCTGAGCTTTCCATGAAAGGTTCTAAAGGCTCAGTGCTTGCTATGGAATGGACTTCTTCCAAGAGAAAGTCTTTTGGAAAGAAGAAGAAGTCTGTGAAAAAGTAGAAGGTGGAAGGAGGAAAGAAGAAAAAGGCAGAGCTGAAGAAGAAGGCCGCTGATAAAAAAAAGTATTTTCATTGCAACAATGACGGCCACTGAAAGCAGAACTGCCCTACTTACCTGGCCACCCTAAAGAATAAGAAGGAGGCAGGTCCTTCTGGAGGTATGCTCGTTATTGAGTCTAACCTTACAATTTCTTCTGCATCCAGTTGGGTGCTTGACTCTGGTTCTAGTGCTCATTTGTGCACTTCTATGCAGGGTCTTGAGGATAGCAGGAGGCTGAGGGATGGTGAGATGATCCTACGTATCGAAAATGAAGCAAGGAGTTGCTGCTGTGGCCATGGAACATACCCTCTTCGACTACCATCTGGTTTAGACTTAGTATTAAAAGACTTATTATTATGTGCCTGCAGCAAGCAGGAATTTGATTTCTATTTCATTGCCTTGCACAAGAAGGCTATGTAATTAGTTTTTTTAAAGACCATTGTAACATTCTTTATGAAAGAAATAAAATTGCAAGTGATTTTCTTATTAATAGGTCTTTATCAGTTACATATTGATGTATCTATTTTTAATATCGAGCAAAATGTGAATGCCATAAAATCAAAATGACCTAGGGATAGTCCAAATGATAGGTATCTATGGCACCTAAGACTAGGTCATATAGCAGAAGATAGGATTAACAAATTAGAGAAAATTGGGCTATTGAGTCCATTGACTTTCGAGTCATATCCAATTTGTGAATCTATCTTCATGGCAAAATGACTAAGCTCCCTTTTGTAGGACATGGGGAAAGGGCCATGGATCTTCTTGCCCTAGTACATACTGATGTGTGCGGCCCATTTGATGTGCCCAGCTAGAGGCAATTTTGTCTACTTCATAATCCTTTATCAATGATTTATCTAGGTATGGGTATGTGTATCTTATGAGACACAAGTCTGAAGCTTTTGAAAAGTTCAAAGAATTCAGACATGAAGTAGAAAAGCAAACTGAAAAATCCATTAAGGTTCTTCGATCAGATCGAGGAGGTGAATACCTTAGTCAAAAATTCTTGGACTATCTCAAGAAAAATGGCATAGTCTCTCAATGGACTCCACCTGAAACACCTCAACTCAATGGATTTTAGAATGGAGGAATCGGACCCTATTAGATATGGTCCGATCCATGATGAGCTTCACAGACCTTCCTGATTTTTTTTGGGAATACTAGTTTGTTAACTGCAATATATTTACTGAATAGGGTTCCTTCTAAAATCGTTCCTACCACACCGTATGAGATATGGCATGGTAAGAAACCAAGTCTGAGTCATCTCAGAATTTGGATTGTCCGGCTCATGTCAAAAGACAACAAGCGGATAAGTTAGACTTTAGGTCCTTTAGAGCTCGATTCATAGGATATCCTAAAGAGTCATTAGGATATTATTTCTACATTCCAGAAGATCATAATGTGATTGTGAGTCGACATGCCATCTTTCTTGAAAAAATAGTTTATTCAAGATAGGCGGCATTGGAAAGCAGATCAAGCTCGAGGAGAAAGTCTCACAAGAGCAACGAGCTAAGGACCAAATGGAACCAAATCAGGTTGAGCCAATACAATCACTACCTCCTCCACCTCGTAGATCGGAAAAGAGTTTTCCATCCTCCTGAGAGGTACTTAGGTACTATTTCAGAGAAAGTAGAGAAAATGTTCCTCGTAGGTAATGGGGTTCATGGTGATGATCCCAAAACCTATAACGAGGTGATATCAGATATCGACTCCAAGAAATGGTTAGAGGCAATGAAGTCAGAAATTGACTCGATGCACTCAAACCAAGTCTGGACCTTGGTAGATCCACCAGAAGGTATAGTACCTATTGGGTGTAAATGGATCTACAAGAGAAAGATTGGTGCAGATGGGAATGTAGGACATTCAAAGCTAGATTAGTGGCAAAAGATTATAGTCAGCACGAAGGCATTGACTATCAGGATACCTTTTCACCAGTAGCTATGCTTAAAATTCCATTCCACACATTGCTTGCTGTTGCAGCCTATTTTGATTATGAAATATGGCAAATGGACATGAAAATGGCATTCTTAAATGGATATCTTGAGGAAGATATCTATATGGAACAGCCATTAGGTTTCACATCCAGTGATGACTGATCACAAAGTATGCAAGCTGCAAAGGTCCATATATGGACTTAAGCAAGCATCTCGGAGCTGGAATACTCATTTTAATGATGTGATCAAATTATTTGGTTTCATCAAGAATGAGGAGGAACCATGTATCTTCAAAAAGATCAGTGGGAGTGCTATTGTCTTCCTCGTACTTGTACGTGGATGATATTCCTCCTTATTAGAAATGATATTCCCATGTTGACCATTAGTTAAAATATGGTTATCTAAAGAATTCTCCATGAAAGACCTAGGAGAAGCATCCTTTATTCTAGGAATTAAGGTCTATAGAGATAGACCGAATAGGATGCTAGGACTTTCACAGAAGATGTACATAGAGGAAGTGCTAAAGAGGTTTAGCATGAAAAACTCTAAGAGGAGGTTTGGTACCCTTCAGACATGGCATTCATCTCTTCCAAGAAGATGTGCCCTAGCACACCTGAGGAGAATAGAATGCATGAGCAAGATCCCTTATGCTTCAGCAATAGGGAGCCTCATGTATGCCATGTTATGTACACGACCTGATATAGCCCATGCTGTGAGTGTCACGAGCAGATATCAGTCAAATCCAGATGAAGAATACTGGACTTCTGTGAAATGTATCCTTAAGTACTTAAGAAGAACTAAGGATATGTTGCTTGATTTTTGGTAATGGAGAACTCCAAGTCCAGGGGTATACAGACTCGAATTTTATGTCCGATATAGATGATCGAAAGTCGACATCTGAGAAGTCTGTTTGTGTGTAATGGTGGTGCTGTCAGTTGAAAGAGTTCCAAGCAGACAGTGATAGCAGATTCCACCATGGAAGCAGAATACATCGCTGCATCAGAAGCTGCGAAGGAGGCATTCTGGTATAAGAAGTTCGCCGTAGAGATCGGAGTGATGCCATCAGATGCCATTCCTCTATACTGTGATAATAATGGCGCCATAGCCCTTGCTAAGGAGCTGAGGTCTCACCAAAAATCCAAGCACATCGAGCGGCGATACCACCTCATCCGCGATTACCTCGAGAAGGGTTACATCGAGGTCAAGAGAGTCGACTCTGTAGACAATGCGGCAGACCCACTTACAAAGCCGTTGGGCCAGCAGAAGATCGAAGCCCACCTTGAGAAGATGGGACTTAGATTTGTAGCCAATTGGCTTTAGGTCAAGTGGGAGTTTGTTAGATATGTGTGCCCTAGAAGTCAGAATTGGCTGACACTTGTAATACACTTCTAAGGATAAAATTATAATTTTGACTATAAATAATAAAATAGATTATTTTCTATCATAATGTGTATTTAGTGTCTGTGATACATCCCTTGAGTTAATGGTAATGATAATTCTTATTTTCAAGAGTTGAAAATTTAAGACATGAATTTTCATTATTAACTCATAAAATGCTCCTGACCGTAGGATCATCATGAGGATGGTGATTGATCCAAAAGATTGGTGTACAATTACTTTTTTATAGTAGATGAGTCTTGAGTCTATGGTGTAGAGATACTGGAGCAAGAGTACAGGTACTCATTAGAGAATGAGGGCACTAAGCGTGACCACCTCGAGCAGTCATTAGAAAGTCTACCTTCTCATCGATGACTGGCTCGAAGCTGCAGTTGTGTGTCTGATTCTTTGACCTGAGGTGCATCGGCAGTTCACCTTGAGGGTGTTATAGTTTGACTACACCATGACTCGATCTCCTAGCCATTCAGAATCTTGAGGTGTATGTTGGCTATAGCATGTTCATTGTAGAAATTGATTGCACCAAAAGGGAATCTATCTACCTCGATAGATGAGGAGTAGCCCTATGATGATCATGAGAATCAAGTCCATAAGCCCATGGCCATGGTAGAGTGAAATAATAGAAAGAGTTTCTATTAAGGTTTTCACATTAGACTTGAATCAAATGATTAATCATATGATGGATATTAGGGTTTGATGAGTTCACCTTAACCCTAATCCGATCGGGGCTTAAGATAGAAGAACTTAACCACATAGGTACTGCACCGAGAGGTTCATCTTCACTTTTGATGGATTGCCACCATATGCTGCTAGGTGTCATTGATGGATTTTGAGAGCAATTAGAATGATTTAGATGATCAATCATACTAGTTGTCTAAATCAGAAAAGTTCTGATCTATCAGAAGGTATTTCGATGATATGATGATAGAGATCAGAACATATCTCATTACCATACAGAACTGAACTTAACTAGATCGCACAAATAAGAGTTTGGATCTAGATATCATCAATTGGACTAACCCAGGTCAATTGATTTAAATTAGATTCAATTAGGTTTAAGAAAATCGTGTTAGCACACGATTAAGCCTAATGTTCTCCTTTAATTATCATTAAAAGTTGTCTTGACTGAGCCAAATATATTTTGGCTTACTTAGGTACCTTTACATGGTCTGACTGGAGCTTGTCCAGGTCAGAAAAGGGTTATCTTAATTTATGAGATGAATTTGAGACAACACCTACCATTTTCCATCCCCTGTTAAATCCTATTTCGGACATTTGGTCAAACGTTGATCTTTGACACTTAGACATCTGCCCATGTGTCAAGCCATCATAGGAGAGAATATTTGGACCAGTCCACCTGCTAAATGGTAGTTGAATAAGGGGTGCATGCCTAGGGAGGCATGTGCCCATGGATAGTGACACCTGGAGTCCCAAACAGATGGGACTTCAGGTTGCTTCGGGGTTTCTACCTAGGTGGCGCCAAAGACTTGTCTTTGACCAGTCTTAGCACCATCTAAGGATGATTTAGAAGGGCTCTCATCTGATTGGATCAGATGATGTCATTCCACCAGTCAGATTTAGATTTGATTTCATAAAAAATCATGATTGGCCAGGGTGATGTGGCACTGCATGGCTCAGCAAGGTCTGTATAAACCCAGTCTATGCCTAGGATCTAGATGTCTAGCCCATTGCCCATGCCATAAGGCTGCTCCTCTCCCTCCTCCATGCCATCTTTAGTTTCTCTCTCTCCTATCCATGACTAAGAATCTTTGGGCTTCAGTTTGGTGCGATCCAAGCAAGAGAAAGGCGACGAGAAAGAAAGAAGGCAACACTGCTGCAAGAGACGACACCCGATCTTCAAAAGGAGTTTTGAAGATCTTCCAAATCAAATCCAAATCTGATATTTGAAGAAGTGATAAAGAAGGAGAGGATCTCCAAATTCTACTTTAGTGGATGTCAGTAGAGATCAGACACTTGCATGGCTAGATCCAGAACCTCAGGAAGATATCAGGATCATCACAAGATAATCTGATTACCCGCTACAAGGTAAAATTAACTTAAATTTAATTTATTTTTTATTTTTATTTTATTTTTTTTATTAGATCAATAATATTAGATCTGAAAAGTCTCAGATCTAATTTAGATCCAATAGAAAAATTTTTGTAATATCTCTCTTGATCCAATCAGATCTAAACGAACCTGATCCAAAAAATAGGATTTTTCCTTCACTATCTACCTCGGTAGATGAGGAGCAACCCTATGATGATCAAGAGAATCAAGTCCATAAGCCCATGGCCATGGTAGAGCAAAATAATACAAAGAGTTTCTAATAGGGTTTTCATATTGGACTTGAATTGAATGATTAATTCATATGATGAAAACTAGGATTTGACGAGATCACCTCAACCCTATTCCGATCGAGGCTCAAGATAGAGAAATTTAATCACACAAATAACTACATCGAGAGGTCCGCTTTCAATTCTGATGGGTTGCCACCATATGCTGCTAGGTATCACTAGTAGATTTTGGGAGCAATTAGAATGATTTGGATGATTGATCATACTAGTTGTCTAAATTAGAAAAGTTTCGATCCATCAAAAGGTTTTTTGATGATGTCGATGATAGAGATTGCGACATATCTCATTACCATATAGAACCGAACCTAACTGGGTCACACAAATAAGGGTTTAGATCTGGATATCATCAATTGGACTAACCCAGTTCAATTGGTTTGAATAAGATTCAATTATATCCAAAAAAATCATGCTAGCACACGATTGAGCATAATGTTCTCCTTTAATAATCATTAAAGCTTATCTCGACTGAACCAAATATATTTGGGCTCACTCAAAAATCTTTACTTAGTCTGACTAAAGCTTGGCTAGATCAAAATAGGATTGTCTTAATTTATGAGATAAATTGAGATAACACCTACCATTTTTCGTCACCTGCTAAATCTTATTTTTGGACATTGGTCAAATGTTGATCCTGGATACTTAGACATCTACCCATGTGTCATGCACCAATAGGAGAGTACCTGGTGAAGGAAAAATCCTGATTTCCTAGGTCAGGTTCATTCAAATCTGATTGGATCAAGAGAGATATTTCAAAAATTTCTCTTTTAAATCTAGATTAGATTTGAGATATTTTAGATCTGATTTTATAGATCTAATAAAATAAAATAAAAAAATTTAAATCTAATTTAATGTTGTACCTTTTATTGGATAATCAGATTATCCTATGATGATCTTATTGATTGCCTGAAGTTTTGATCTAGCCATGCAAGTGCCTGGCCTCTACCGATATCCACTCGGACTAGATCTAAAGATCTTCTCCTTTTTTATCACCTCTCTAAATATCAGATCTGGATCTATTTTGGAGGATCTTCAAAACTTCTTTTGAAGATCTAAAATTGTCTCTTGCAGTAATGCTGCCTTCTTCCTTTCTTGTCACCTTTCTCTTATCTGGATCACACCAAACTGGAGCCCAAATCTCCTTGGGCCTAGAGAGGAGAGAGAGAACCAGAAGATAGCATGAAGGAGGGAGAGGGGCAGCCTTGGGGCATGGACTAAGGGAGAACTACTACAAAGCTAGGTACAGATAGGGTTTATATAGACCCTACTGCGCCATGCAGTGCCACATCATCCCGGCCAATCATATTGCTTCATGCAATAAGATCTAAATCTGATTGGTGAGATGATATCACCTAATCTAATCAGATGAGAGCCCCCTCAAATCATCCTTAGGTGGTGCCAAGATTGGTCAAAGTTGAGTCTTAGGTGCCTACCTAAGTTGATTCTAAGAAGCAACTTGGAGTCCCTTCTGTATGGGACTCGGTGTCCCTATCCATGGGTGCACGCCTCCCTAGGTGTGCACCTCCTCTTTTTCAATTTCTAGCAAGGGGACAAGCCCTTATCTGCTCTTCTATAGGTACATGACACATGGGCAGTTGTCTAAGTGTCAAAGATCAATATTTGACTAAAGTCAAAAGACAAGAATTAGCAGGTGATAGAAAATGACAAGTGTTGTCTCAAATTTAGCTCATAAATTAAGACAATCCTTTTCTGATCTGGACAAGTTCTAGTTAGACCAAGTAAAGGTACCTAAGTGAGCACAAATATATTTGGCTCAGTTGAGAGAACTTTTAATGATAATAGAAGGAGAACGTTAGGCTCAATCATGTGCTAGCATGATTCCCTTGAACCTAATTGAATCTTATTCAAATCAATTAAACTGGATTAGTCCAATTGATGATATCCAAATCCAAATTCTTATTTGTGTGATCCAATTAGGTTCAGTTCTATATGATAATGGGATATGTCATGATCTCTATCATCGACATCATCAAAATATCTTTCGATGGATCAGAACTCTTCTGATTCAGACAACTAGAATGATCGATCATCCAAATCATTCTAATTGCTCCCAAAATCGACCAATGACACCTAGCAGTATATGGTGGCAATCCATCAGAACTAAAAATAAACCTCTTGATGCAGCTACCTGTGTGATTAAGTTCTTCTATCTTGAGCCCTGATTAGATTAGCGTTAAGGTAAACTCGTCAAACCCTAATTTCTGTCATATGATTTAATCATTCGATTCAAGTTCGATGTGAAAACCTTAATAGAAACTCTTTCTATTATTTCACTATGCCATGGCCATGGACATAAGGATTTGATTCTCAAGATCATCATAGGGCTGCTCCTCATCCACCGAGGTAGATAGATTCCCTCTTGGTGCAATCCGATTCCTATAATGAACATGCTATAGCCAATATACACCTTAGGATTTTGAATGGCTAGGAGACTGAGTCATGGTGTAGTCAAACTATAACACCTCAAGGTGAACTATCGATGCAACTTAGGTCAAAAAACTAGACACACTAGTGCAGCTTCGAGTCAGTCATCAACGAGAAGGTAGACTTTCTTATGATTGCTTGAGGTGGTCACGCTCAGTGTCCTTATTTTCTAATGAGTATCTATACTCTCACTCTGATGTCTCTACACCATAGACTCAAGACTCATCTACTATAAAGAAGCGATTATACACCAACCTTTCGGATCAATCACCATCCTCATGATGATCCTACGGTCAGGAGCATTTTATGAGTTAATAATGAAAATTTTTGTCTTAAATTTTTAACTCTTGAAAATAAGAATTATCATTATCATTAACTTAAGGGATGTATCACAGACACTAAATACACATTTATGATAGAAAATAACCCATTTTATTATTTATAGTCAAAATTATAATTTTGTCCCTAGATGTGTATTACAAGTGTCAGCCAATTCTGACTTTTATGGCACACATATCTAACAAACTCTCACTTATCCTAAAGCCAATTAGCTATAAATCTAAGTCCCATCTTCTCAAGGTGGACTTCAATCTTCTACTGGCCCAGCGACTTTGTAAGTAGGTCTGCCGCATTATCTACGGAGTTGACTCTCTTGACCTTGACGTAATCCTTCTCGAGGTAATCACGGATGAGGTGGTATCACCGCTCGATGTGCTTGGATTTTTGATGAGACTTTGGCTCCTTAGCAAGGGCTATGGTGCCATTGTTATCGCAGTATAGAGGAATGGCATCTGATGGCATCACTCCTATCTCTACGGTAAATTTTTTATACCAAAATGCCTCCTTCATAGCTTCTGATGCAGCAATATATTCTACTTCCATGATAAAATCTACTATCATAGTCTGCTTGGAACTTTTTCAACTGACAGCTCCACCATTACACACAAACAGATTTCCAAATATCTACTTTCGATCATCTACATCGGACATAAAATTCGAGTTTGTATATCCTTGGACTTGGAGTTCTCCATTACTAAAGATCAATAACATATCCTTAGTTCTTCTCAAGTACTTAAGGATACATTTCACAAAAGTCTAGTGTTCTTCATCTAAATTCGACTGATATCTACTCGTGACACTCACAGCATGGGCTATATCAGGTCGTGTACATAACATGGCATACATGAGGCTCCCTATTGTTGAAGCATAAGGGATCTTGCTCATGCATTCTATTTCCTCAGATATACTAGGGTACATCTTCTTAGAAAGATGAATGCCATGTCTGAAGGATACCAAACCCCTCTTAGAGTTTTCCATGCTAAACTTCTTTAGCACTTCCTCTCTATACATCTTTTGTGAAAATCCTAGCATCTTATTCGGTCTATCTCTATAGACCTTAATTTCTAGAATAAAGGATGCTTCTCCTCGGTCTTTCATGAAGAATTCTTTAGATAACCACATTTTAACTATGGTCAACATGGAAATATCATTCCCAATAAAAAGGATATCATCCATGTACAATATGAGGAAGACAACAGCGCTGCTACTGACCTTTTTGAAGACACATGGTTCCTTCTTATTTTTGATGAAATCAAATAATTTGATCACATCATTGAAATGAGTATTTCAGCTCTGAGATGCTTGCTTAAGTCTATATATGGACCTTTGCAGCTTGCATACCTTGTGATCAGTATTACTGGATGTGAAACCTAGCGGCTATTTCATATAGATATCTTCCTCAAGATATCCATTTAAGAATGCCATTTTTATGTCCATTTGTCATATTTCATAATCAAAATAGGCTACAACAGCAAGCAATATGCGGATGGATTTTAGCATAGCTACTGACAAAAAAGTATCCTAATAGTCAATGCTTTCATGCTGACTGTGAGAATTTATGGTGCTCCCAAGACTTGGGAGGCCATAGGAGTAGTCAGGGTGTTGGCTCTAAAGATTCCAGGGGCTTGGTTGGTGCTTCGTAGATCTGAAACACAAGATGATGCATGGAACCAAAGTCGAGGAATCAAGACTGTAGAAAAAAAATTTTCTAAGTTAGCCGGCTCAGTCCAAAACTAGGTTGACTAAGTCTTAGAGCATAGAAAAAATAGATAGCTATACATTCAAAACTGCTGGCATGGCACAGGACTGGGTCAGCTCAATTTTAAACTGAGCCAACCCAATGAAACTTAGCCGGCTAGGTTCTGAGACTGAGCCGGCTCAGTGCGTGGGCAGAGTTACACGAAGGTCTATTTTGGATTAGAATTCGGGTTGATCCTAGGGATCTTAAGGCCTGGTTTGAGAGGTCTTAAGGTGGCTAATTCATATATAGGTCGAGTCTAGATCTAGAGGATGAGAGCATGGGAGACATGGGTGTACATGGGCTCAGTGAGTGCTTTTATGTTTGGGTTAGCCAGGAAAGATTTTTGGTCAGACCTAATGGCTATGTATAAATACATAGGTTGTATTAGGGTTTCATTATGTGATGAATAGAGAGTGGAACACACACCTTTTCTCCCTCAACTCTCTTCTTCTCTTCTCTCTAGAGTTGCCACCCTAGGTTCTTGAAGAAGCCCTAGAAAAGGGAGCATCTTCCTCAATCCTAAGGAGGGAGGTGCCCCATCACAGATCTAGGTAGAGGATCGATGGTTTGCTACCCATAGAGAACATCACTGGTTCCTTCAGATCCATGCTAGAGATCAAGAGCTTCCGCAACATGATATCGATGCTTATGATGTCAAGGATGGTTGGCGTTCGAGCGATATCATGGGTCTACAATATGGTATCAGAGCTAGGTGATGCTTGAAACATTATGGACCACAACATGGTATCAGAGCCAAATTTTAGAGCCTGATGGTGCATGGAAAGAGCCAGATTTTAGAGCCTAATGGTGCATGGAAGCGAAGGAGAAGTCATACAAGGTGAAATCAAAAATCTGCACAAGGATTCCATGGTATGTCTCAAATCTACCTTGTTGTTGCTATGGTTTGGCCAACTAGGAGTAGCGAGTTGAACATGGAGGTTGAGAGGATTAACGAGAAGAGATTTTCTTAAGATGGAAGGACTTGGTGCATGATTTGTTGATCGGTCTTGGTGGAAAGGCTGGGGTAGATGATAGTTATGTGACAGGCAGGGAGCATTGGAGTGCTGCAATAGTGCTTCCCTGAAGATGCAGGACTGAGAAAGGCTCGATGATGCAGCAGCCAAGGAAGGTATCTCAGTGGAGAGCATCAGGGTTCTCTAGAAAAATGGGCAGTGTAGGACTGTTGAAGAGAGGTTTTTCAAGGGTTAATGGTCGAAGGAAAGTTGAAGAAGCAACTATACGTCCTTCAGTATCTAGAAGGTGGGGAAGTAGTCGAAGATATATTCAGCGGTTCGACCAGAGCAAGGATTTGCGAAGCCTTATGAGTGATGGAGATGGATGATCCATGGAGGTCTAGCAGGTTAGGGCTAGATGGCTATAGAGCGATGTAGAGATGAGTCAGGGAGTACTAGGGTGCTGCAGGAGCGCTACCCTAGAGGTATGGGGCGGAGAGAGGCTCGGTGGTGTAGCAGTCGAGGAGTGTATCTCAGTAGAGAGTGTCAGTGGTATCTCAGAAAAATTGGGTGCAGGTCTCAGGGAGAGTCATGAGGTCTCAGAGAGCGTCAAGAGGTCTCAAGCAGTCGGGAGTATCATGGATCAGATTTTTTCTACAGGAGCATCAAGGAGAGTCATGGTTCAGGTGGAGGATGGTTCTCCGGGTGCAACTAAAGCGATGGCTAATGTAGGGGCAGAAGAGAAGGACTAGGGTGAAATTTCCTAGGTTCAGTCGCTAGATTTAGAAGAGTTGGATGAGCACTTGGAATTCAGAGGTTCCCATGGGTTGTAGAGGTATCCGAGATGATTTCAAAGAGGGCCACAGAGTGCGGAGGGTTCGAAGGGGCAGCGATGATGTTTGGGATACAGCGGTAGGCCCAACAGTGTAGCATTGGATGGTTGGCCTCGAGGGACTCGATGATAGAGTCATCTTCTATGGCATCAAATGGACTTTGGATATAGGTGGAGCTCCACAATGGTGGCTTCATAATTGAAGAAAAAAATTTGACATGAGTTTAGAGCATCGGTGATGTACAGTTCCAGATGGAGCGGCATGTGCAGGTGGACAGGCATAATTTTGAGAAGATCGTATCAGATGGTACAGCATGTACTGGTGCAAAAATGCTGTAGGTTCTCCAGAAAAGTTCAGAGAAAGTGATGCAGCTGCTAAGCAGAAGGGATCCTATAATTTTAGGATGATGCCAAGAAGCAAGCACAGATCTTTAGTAGTGGAGGCGGTCATCCCAAAGGCCTCAAGGGTGCATAATAGTTGAAGAGGATTGGTGGAGGCGATGTTTACATAGGGGCTATCGAGTGCATAGGGACAGCAGGATCATGCAGGAGGTCATTGCCGAGGGGTTTGCCAAGGCTTGGGGCACCAAGGTAGAGATTGTGAGGATTTGTGGTGCTCCCAAGCCATAGGAGATGATGGGAGGAGTCAGGGTGTTGGCTTCGAAGATTCTAGGGGCTTGGTTGGTGCTTCGTAGACCTGGGATACAAGGTGAAGCAAGGAACCAAAGTCGGGAAATCAAGACTGTAGAAAAAGAATTTTTTATAGGTTAGCTAGCTCAATCTAAAACTCGGTCGGCTAAGTCTTAGAGCACAAGAAAAATAGAGAGCTACATGTTCGGGACTGTTGGCATGGCACAGGACTAGGCCAACTTAGTTTCAGACTGAGCCGACCCAGTGAAACTTAGCCAGCTCAATGTTGAAACTGAGTCGGCTCAGTGCGTGGGCAGAATTACATGAGGGTCTATTTTGGGCTAGGATTCGGGTTGATCATAGGAGTCTTAAGGCTTGATTTGAGAGGTCTTAAGGTGGCTAATTCATGTATAGGTTAGGTTTAGATCCAGAGGATGAGAGCATGGGAGACATGGGTGTACATCGGCTCGGTGAGTACTTTCATGTTCGGGTTAGACAGGAGAGTTTTTGGTCGGGCCTAATGGCTATGTATAAAAAAATAGATTGTATTAGGGTTTCATTATGCGATAAAGAGAGTGGAATACGGACCTTTTCTCCCTCAACTCTCTTCTTCTCTTCTCTCTAGAGTTGCTGCCCTAGGTTCTTGATGAAGTCCTAGAAAAGGAGGCATCTCTCTCAATCCTAAGGAGGGAGTCGCCCTATCACAGATCCAGGTGGAGGATTGATGGTTTGTTGCCCATAGAGAACGTCACTGGTTCCTTCAGATCCATGCTAGAGATCAAGAGCTTCCGCAACATGATATCGATGCTTGTAATGTCAAAGATGATTGGCGTTCGAGCGATATCATGGGTCTATAATATGGTATCAGAGCTAGGTGACGTCTAGAACATTATAGACTGCAACACTGACTATAACCTTTTGCCACTAATCTAGCTTTGAATGTCGTCACATTTTCATCTACACCAATCTTTCTCTTGTAGATCCATTTACACCCAATAGGTACTATACCTTTTGATGGATCTACCAAGGTCCAGACTTGGTTTGAGTGCATCGAGTCAATTTTTGACTTCATTGCCTCTAACCATTTTTTGAAGTCGATATCCGATATCACCTCGTTATAGATTTTGGGATCATCACCATGAACCCCATTATCTATGAGGAATATTTTCTCTATTTTCTTTGAAATGGTACCTAAGTATCTCTTAGAGGGACGGAAAATCCTTTCCGATCTATGAGGTGGAGGAGGTAGTGATTGTATTGGCTCAACCTAATTTGGTTCCATTTGGTCCTTAGCTCGTTGCTCTTGTGAGACTTTCTCATCGAGCTTGATTAGCTTTCCTATGCCGCTATCTTGAATAAACTATTTTTCAAAAAAGATGGCATGTCAACTCATAATCACATTGTGATCTTCTAGAATGTAGAAATAATATCCTAATGATTCTTTAAGATATCCTATAAATCGAGCTCTAAAGGACCTAAAATCTAACTTGTCCACTTGTTGTCTTTCGACATGAGCCGGACAACCCCAAATTCTGAGATGACTCAGACTTGGTTTCCTACCATGCCATATCTCATACGGTGTGGTAGGAATGATTTTAGAAGGAACCTGATAGGAACGTGATATTGTCATTAAGACAACGTGTTTATCAATTTAATCCGACTTCTTAAAATAATTAAAAATCCATAGATAGCAGTGAGTCGGATTGAATCCACAGGGAAGGTAGTATTTTTAGATTTGAAATCTTTAATTTTACAAAAGAAAAAGAAAAGAAAAGAGTTTTGGGATCAAAAGTGAAGTCAAAAAATAAAAAATAAAAATTAAAAGGTGTAGGAATTTAAACTTGGTACTAAGATCAATTAGTTAGATCTTAGCATCTACTTGCAATAAAATAAAAAGTAATAATTAAAGTATAGAAATTAAATTATAATAAAAATAAAGAGCATGAAATTAAAGAGCATAAAAGTAAATATTACATTAAAAAGTTCATAATTTAAATATATAAAATAAAAATAAAATAAAATAGGCTGATCTCTGATCTTCGATCGGCATTGGTGGAAAGATATTGTAGAAGCCTAGCTCTTCTTCTTGGCACCCATTGCTTTGAAGCAGCCATTAACCCATAGCCTAGCTTCACCCTATACCAAAGCTTCATCTTGATCTGAGATGTTGATTTCTAGAGGCTTGAGGTCCTTTTTATAGAGCTAGGAGGGCTGGAGAGTTTTCTTCTAGGCAATGTGGGACTAAGGAGTTCTTTGATCATGAAAATATGGAGAAATCTGAATGAAAATTGGATTAAAAGAAGTCCTAGATAAATTTTATTGCTCTAGATGAAATTTGGCCATTGATAAAAATCCAACGAATAAAAAATCATCAAAATCGGATGTGTATCAGCCTAGATCCGGTCGGATTAAATTCTGACCGTTTGATCGCACATTGATGGAGAAAATTTGGCCGTTGATCGTATGTAGGGAGTCCTGATCTCTGTTGGGAGCATTCTGGATCATCGAATCATCCTTTGGATCGGGTGCTGCCATTGGATGGCGATCCGCATGAAGTCTGAAGCTGAATCAAATCCAAAAATAAGCACAGCCGTTCGATCATGATAGCAAGCTACCGCACCCGTTCGATGGTGCAATTACTATTCCCATGGATCGCATGGACCGACCGCACCACACACTATAGCCAATCAGTGCTCCTATCATCGAGTGAAAAGACTAGATTGCCCTATGAGCCGCGATAAATTTCTATGCACCCGTTAAGGGTCTAGGTCCGCCACATGTCGCTCTGTGATTCGCCGGTTTCTACTAAGCTGGCGGTCCACACTTGGATCGTGGATCGGCTAGTGGCTTCTATGGCCGAGTCAGCTTTGACAGCTTGGCTTGGCTTGGTGGCTTGGCTTGCGGAGCCGACTGAGCCATTTTTCTTTTTTATTTAATTTTTATTTTTTTATCTTTAAAAATTTATATCTTCTCCGTTTTAGCTCTATTTTACTTCAAATTTATTTCATTATGATAAAAAAAATGAGCTCTTTCTATTGATAATAAAATTTTATTTTTTAATTATTATTATTTTTTAATTATTTTTTAATTAATAAAAATATTAATTTCTTAAAAAATATAAATAAATTGATCATTAATTCTTAAAAATTAATATAAATTAATTAATAAATTAATATTTTTATTCATAAATTTATAGTACTTATCACACCCTCCAACTTAAGCTTTGCTTGTCCTCGAGTAAAGAAAGAATTTAGTTTTAAATACCTTTTAACTTTAAAATATCGAATTTTACCTAGGTAGTTTTCAAAATGACCATTGATATTCAGTAGAGGTTAAGTGAGATATATCATTGGAGTATTAATACTTATTAATAAAAAAAATTAAGTAAAAAATATTAAACTTTTTTGAATTTTTTCTAAATTATCTCACTTTTATCTCTGATTTGTCTAAACTTTCATATAGCCAAGTGTATTACTACTTCTGCCCTTTATTTATTAATTTTTATTTTCACATTGCCCACTTTTTAATGTGAATATCATTACATACTTAGACAATCAGAGCTGATTACTCGATGGAAAATTAATATTTTTTTTAATGTTGTACCACTATTGAGTGTCTTAACCCATTAAGCTTTCTATTTGATCCATGTAGCGAGTCTTGGGCCAATGACTCCCAAAGCAGTTGGTTTTAGGACACTAGGTATAGAATACCCCTCGAGCTTACTAACTCGAATCAAATAGGCTACGAGTTAAGACTAGCTTTACAACGAGCTTCTTTATCCTTCCTACCTTTTGACGCAAAATTCAATGCTTGCTTAGGCAAAGAGATCCAGTTACTCAATGAGAAGTACTTAAAAATTATTTTATTTAATTTTTTATATAAAAACTATTTCATTTATTTTTTTATATGAAGAAACGTATAGTTATCCTATGCAAGCCTATAAAAAGTAGACTTTTCTTTGATGCTAGTAGAAAAATTAGAAATGCTCCAAAAAAAAAACTTTTTATGTTCTAAACTTAATTCTTTATTGAATTTTCTTAGTACTTGATTTCTCGATATCTCATAGATTCTCTGATCTATGCATCAATTTTCTTTTCAAAATGCTCAGTTTAATTCAATTCTTAAGCATAATCAGGTGTCTAAATACTAAATACTAACTTTTTGAGAACTTAAAATTTTAAAATTTTTATTTGTCTCCCCCCAACATAATCGACATTATCCTCAATGGAGAAGAAAAAATAAAGGATATAACAAAGAACATGAAAGAATACACTTGATTATATTTTTGGACCAACACATGCCTTTAAAAATTTTAGCTCTTCCTTCAGCTTATTCAAATTATCCTAAAAAAAATCAACTGAAAAGATAAATTAAACTAAAGAAAACTAAATATTGGATTACCTACCAACAACTACTAAGTTTACCATCTTCAGCCAGACACAATGCAGTTTAACTATCCTATGTCGAATATTGGATTGACAAATTCCAATGGTTTTGGATTGCCAAACATAGAAAGTTGATTTATAATCCTATTATTGATATATTCATTGTTAATTAGGGGAACATAATTTATGACCCCATTCTCAGACCCATGTTTATTAAGAATTTTTTCTATTTGTTCTTCTAAAATGCTCATGAATGGAGTTTTAGGAGTTATGTTTGATTTAATGGGTGCTGGAAGGGTGTCTAAAGGCGATTATAATTCTGGAGGTAAATTAATGTGATCTTGCTTAAACAACTCCGTTGGCTCATGATTTTTGTAAGAAGAATCGGCTTCTAGGGTTGAAGGGAACAGACTTTTTGGTTTATAAGTTTTGGGTAAATCATCTATTCTTTTTTTTTCTTTTTCTATCTCATTTAAACTAAAACTAGCATCAGTACTAATTCCTAGCTTGAGTTCTTTTATGTGGTTAGCTTCAGTACTAACCAGTTCCTCTGGAAGCTGAGCAAATCCAGTGATAGCTTGCCTCATAGTATTGGTTCGGCCTATGGGGTAAAATTTTTTAAGAAATTCACTTTGTAAGTCAGCCTAAGTTTTAATTGTTCTCTCTATTGTGCCAAGCTAGTACTTGACTTTGTCTTTTAATGATAAGGGAAATAAAATTAGTCTAAGGGCATCCTTAGTTAAATTTTGAATTCTCACCATAGAGTAGATTTCTAAGAATTCATCCAGATGTTTATAAGGATCTTCATTGATATTCCCATAGAAAGATGGAAGCATCTAGATTGTAGTCAGCTTGATCTCATAGTGGGTAGCATAAATTTTAGATAATTAGATATAAGTCGATGGGTTATAGATGGAAGGAATAAAGTATTTCTTCATCTGCTTAGGTGGTTCTCCAAAATTTTTAGTCATTTGGTTATCAGGTTTAATACAATTCAGCCTTTTAATTTTATGGTTGGGTTCAACTAGATCAGATAAAGTGATTTCCTACCGTGCATGCACTAGTGCAACCCTAACGTATGGTTCAATTTTTTTTAATTTTTTAATATTTTTTATTATTTTATTATATTAAAAATTAATTATTTTATTTACTAATTTAATTTAATTTAATTTAATTATTATTTTTAATATTTTTTTAGTTAGTTAAATTTAATTTTTATTTTATTTTAGAGGAGAAAGAAGAGTTCTAAAGAAGAGGTCCTAAGGAGTCCTAAAACTAAGAAGAGAGAGAAGAATTAGATTTAATTAGGTTTGATATTGGTTAGCAATCAAGTTGATCAATCAATTCTGACATGGTTATCCTAGATCTAGACAGCTCCTAACTGTCAAGGTCACCTTCAAGCCCTCCAAGTGTAAGATCAGCCAATCAACTAGCCAGGTAAGTATAAGGTCGGTCGAAGTCCTCCCGTTGTTTGCCTTAGACACCAATTGTGCTTGGCCAGATAAGCAAATCGAACCAATTGAAAACCACCTTCCTTCGGGCTCAGTTATTTTTGAACCATTTTTCTAGACACCAGTCAAATTGACTAATCCTAACCTAGTTCAACTCTTAGAGTTCCTTATCCTATTAAGCTCGAGCTCCTAGAGCTGATGTCTAATTGATTTAAAAATTAAAGGCTTAGGTCAACACAGGATGCTGGTTGGTTATTTATGAGCCAAGGAAGAGTGATCAAATCTTCATCTTATCTTATTTAATTGAGTGTTGCCTTTAATTTAGTTTAATATGAATATGCACAAAAAATTTCAATCAAAAGGTTCTATGCAATTTAAACTAGATGTATGCAACTAATTGAATTATGAAAGACTTACCTTATCTCCAGCAATCATCAGAAAAAATAAAACTAATATGATGCATGCTCTAAATAGTTAGGATTTCTAATCTTATCATGAGATATTTAATTAGGTTTAAATGAATATTTTTTAAATTAATTTAAAAATAAAGTAAATAAATAAATAAATAAAAAGAAAAGAGGAATAGAGTTAGGATCGATCTCACCAAAATTAGATGCTTTCTTCCTTCCCCCCCACCATTTTTTTTCTGTAAAATAAATAAATAAAAAGTTAGTAAGCAATATTTAAAAAAAATATTTATAATTAATTTATTAAAAATTTAAAGAAATTAAAGAAAAAATAATATCTATTCCTTCCCTTGTAATGGTGCCAAAAACTTGATGGGAACGTGATGTTGTCATTAAGACACCGTGTTTATCAGTTTAATCTGACTTCTTAAAATAATTAAAAATCCATAGATAGCAGTGAGTCGGATCAAATCTACAGGGAAGATAGTATTTTTAGATTTGAGATCTTTGATTTTACAAAAGAAAAAGAAAAAAAAGAGTTTTGGGATCAAAAGTGAAGTCAGAAATAAAGAATAAAGATTAAAAGGTGCAGGAATTTAAACTTGGTACTAAGATCAACTAGTTAGATCTTAGCATCTACTTATAATAAAATAAAATTTAATAATTAAAGTATAGAAATTAAATTATAATAAAAATAAAGATCATAAAATTAAAGAGTATAAAAATAAATATTGCATTAAAAAGTTCATAATTTAAATATATAAAATAAAAATAAAATAAAATAGGCTGATCTCTGATCTTGGATCGACATTGGTGGAAAGATGGTGTAGAAGCCTAGCACTTCTTTTTGGCACTTGTTGCTTTGAAGCAGCCATTAATCCATAGCCTGGCTTCACCCCATACCAAAGCTTCACCTTGATCTGAGATGTTGATTTCTAGAGGCCTGGGGTCCCTTTTATAGAGCTAGGAGGGTTGGAGAGTTTTCTTCTGGGCAATGTGGGACTAAGAAGCTCTTTGATCATGAAAATTAGATTAAAAGAAGTTCTGTATGAATTTTATTGCTTTGGATGAAATTTGGTCATTGATAGAAATCCAACGGATCAAAAATCATCAAAATCAGATGTGTATCAGCCCAGATCAGGTTGGATTAAATTCTGGCCGTCCGATCGTGCATTGATGGAGGAAATCTGGCTGTTGATCATGCATCGAGAGTTCTGATCACCGTCGAGAGCATTCTAGATCATTGGATCATCCCTTGGATTGAGCGCTTCCATTGGATGGTGATCTGCATGAAGTCTGAAGCTGAATCAAATTCGAAAATAACCATAGTCGTTCGATCTTGACCACAAGCTACCGCACCTATCCGATGGCGCAATTACTATTCCCATGGACCACATGGACTGGTCGTACCACACATCGCAGCTAATCAGCACTCCTATCACTGAGTGAAAAGACCAAATTGCCTTGTGAGGCACGATAAATTTTTGTGGACCTTTTAAAGCTTTAGGCCCGCCACGTGTCGCTCTGTGATTCGTCGGTTTCTGCTGAGTTGACGGTCCACACTTGGATCATGGATCGGCTGGTGGCTTCTGTGGCTAAGTTGGCTTTGACGGCTTGGCTTGGCTTTGTGGCTTGGCTTACGGAGCCGGCTAAGCTGTTTTCCATTTTTATTTAATTTTTATTTTTTATCTTTAAAAATTAATATCTTCTCCATTTTAGCTCCATTTTAATTTAAATTTATTTTATTATGATCAAAAAAATGATCTCTTTCTATTAATTATAAAATTTTATTTTTTAATTTTTATTATTTTTTAATTAATAAAAATATTAATTTCTTAAAAATTATATATAAATTGATCATTAATATTTAAAAATTAATATGAATTAATTAATAAATTAATACTTTTATTATTAAATTTATGGTACTTATTAGAATCCTATTCAGTAAGTATATTAAAGTTAATAAATAGTATCTCCAAAGAAAATCAGAGAGGTCTGTGAAGCTCATCATGGATTGGACCATATCTAATAGGATCCGATTGTTCCATTTTGAAACCTCATTGAGTTGAGGTATTTTAGGTGGAGTCCATTGAGAGACTATACCATTATCCTTGAGATAGTTCAAAAATTTTCAACTAAGGTATTCACCTCCTCGATCCGATCGAAAAACCTTAATGGATTTTTCAGTTTGCTTTTCTACTTCATGTCTGAATTTCTTGAACTTTTCAAAAACTTCAGACTTGTATCTCATAAGATAAACATATCCATACCTAGATAAATCATCGATAAAAGTTATGAAGTAGACAAAGTTGCCTCTAGTCAGTAGATCAAATGGGCCGCACACATCAGTATATACTAGGGCAAGAAGATCCGTGGCCCTTTCCCCATGTCCTATAAAAGGGAGTTTAGTCATTTTGCCATGAAGATAAGATTCACAAATTAGATATGACTCAAAAGTTAATGAATTTAATAGTCTAATTTTCTCCAATTTGTTAATCCTATCTTTTGTTATATGACCTAGTTTTAGGTGCCATAGATATCTATCATTTGGACTGTCCCTAGGTCATTTTACGGCATTCACATTTTGCTCGATATTACAAATAGATACATCAATATATAACTGATAAAGATTGTTAATAAAAAAATCATTTGCAATTTTATTTCTTTCATAAAGAATGTTACAATGGTCCTTAAGAAAACTAATGACATAGCCTTCTAGTGCTAGGCATGAAACAGAAATCAAATTCCTGCTTGCTGGAGGCACATAATAATAATCATTTAATACTAAGTCTAAACCAGATGATAGTCGAAGAGGGTATGTTTCCACGGCCACGATAGTAACTCTTGCTCCATTTTTGATGTGCAGGATCATCTCACCATCCCTCAACCTTTTGCTATCCTCAAGACCCTGCATAGAAGTGCACAAATGAGCATAGAGCAAGAGTCAAGCATCTAACTGGATGCAGAAGAAATCATAAGGATAGATTCAATAACGAGCATACCTCTAGAAGGACCTCCCTCCTTCTTATTCTTCAGGGTGGCTAGGTAAGTAGGGCAGCTTCACTTCTAGTGGCCATCATTGTTGCAATGGAAATACTTTCCTTTGTCAGTGGCCTTCTTCTTCAGCTCTGTCTTTTTCTTTTTTCCTCCTTCTATCTTCTACTTTTTCATAGACTTCTTTTTCTTTCCAAAAGACCTTTTTTTGAAAGAAGTCCGTTCCATAGCAAGCACTGAGCCTTTAAAACCTATCATGGAACGCTCAGCAGTAACCAGCATGTTCATAAGCTCGACCAGGGAATTTTGAAGTTTATGCGTATGGTAGTTCATGATGAACTGCCCATATGCATCAGTTAAGGATTGTAGAATTATATCATTCTGCAGATCCAGGTCCAACTTCACTCCGAGCTTCTCAAGTTCTTTCAAGTCCTTGATCATCATCAGACAATGATCTTGGACTGACTGTCCATCATGCATTTTAGTCTTGAATAGTCATTTAGTGACTTGATACTTGGCTGCACGACTCTGTTCACCAAACATCTCTTGTAGGTGAGCCAATATTTGATGGATAGTCTTGATATCTTCATGTTGGTGCTGAAGCTCATCCGACATTGAGCCCAACATGTAGTATCTAGCCTTGTTATCTTTGTTCATCCATTTTTCAAAAGATGCTCTCTATTCAGTGGATGGATGAGCTGATAAGGTGGGAGGATCCTGGTCCAATACATGAGTTAACTTCTTGGAATCCAAAATAATTTTGAAGTTTCAGAGCCAATCCTTGTAATTGGGTCCGATCAGTCTATGGGCATCCAGGATACGTGCTAGTGGATTGGACGCAGATATTTTCCTATAGAGAGTCAAAATTTCTAGTTAGATATTGTAATTAAGACTCGACCAAGTTATTTAGGGGTTTTATTTTTAAAATAAATTAGCTCTCACTATTTTTTTGGATCCCTACACTCCCTCTGTAGAGATGTGAAAATCTCCATGATCAATGATTTCTAGTGGATGGTGCGGTCCCACCAACTGACTCATCACCTCACCTAACAGTTATTGATGATGGATTAGCCAATGAGTGAATAACTCTTGTTTAATGATTCTCTAATCATGGTGCACCCAAACTTAGTCTCTAATTCATGAATCTCACAGTGCTTGAAATATTAATCCACTCCTTAGTTAAGTCAGATCCATCATTTGCATAGATTGGATTTCTAATTGAGTCTCTTACCGTATCCAGAATATTGAGCCCAATCCATCCTCCAACCATAGTATCCAATGCCTAATACATATGGTTGCATCTTTTCGATGCAACTGAACCATTATAACTAGTCAAGAATAATCAACCCCGGGAAGGACCCGCATATCTACAATGGTGGAAGACCTTAGACTTAATCTTTTCTTAGGAAGCTTTGGTTTAGGTCTCATTAAACTAGACTTAACATAGTCATAACCATTATGACTAACCTAGTGGCATGGGTTAGCTTGGATTATTGACCACCTCATATCAGAACTGAGCCAACAAATATGGTCAGGTAAGTAAGACTGGTGGAAGGGATATGCCATTAGCTCGATAAGAATGCATTTGAGTCGAGTAGCTCTCAATTAAAAACTAGTCGATCATATTTGCCAAACTTACCTTAGACACCAAATTGTTGAGCCAAAATCAATCGAGTTAGCCTACAATCTAGACTCTAACCACTAAGCCTAATTAGGTCTTAGCTTGAGCGATCACTCACATAACTCAATCTTAACCTAGACTTAATCCTATTAGGCTGGTCAATTTAAGAACTGTTGATCCCATCTAACCAACTCTTGATTCGGTTTGATCAATCACTTAGACCTAATTGAGCTATCCAAGTCCGAACCTAATTTTATGAATATGTCTTAGATCTGAAATTCTCAATTTTAGACCTAGCAAATATTTCATAATTTTAATTTTTAATTAAGTTCAGGGTTCACAAACAAAACATGTAAATAAAATCCTAGGGTTTCTGGATTTAGGATTTTGTAGAAAATAAGTTCTTAATTTCTGATTAAGGACGAACGCGCAGCACCCCTACACATCATAAGAACACCCCATCAAATGGGAGGAGAGGGTATTTAAATCCTACTTTGTTCTTATGATCAGACGGCCAAAGGAAATGCCTTAATCAGAAATATAAATCTACAAAACTAGTTAGATCTACATCATATATCTCATATATAAAAATTGATCTAACTTTATACATGTTTTGCATACATCTCATATATCATATCATACATATTTTTAGATCTAAATTATCTCATAATTCATCTAAAAAATTAAATTTAAATTGATCATATCAAAATAAATTCTAATCTAGATAATTATGTTGAACTATTCTACAACTAGTCTAAACATGCATTCATCATATCTCATATGAACCAAAAATTAAATATTTTTTTCTACTATTTTTTAGATCTTATTATAATATTTATAACATTAAAAAATAATAAATAAATAGATTTAAAATTATAACTTAATTAAATTAAATTATGAACATGCAAGACTATGTATAGAACAGTTCTATTTTACAACTAGTCATGCATCTCATAAAACATAGATCTAAATTATTTAATTTATTTTTTTTAATTTTAGATCTAATCACATCTCATGTGACATCTAAAATCATCTAATTATTATATTAAAACTAAAATAAAATTAGATCTAAATAATTTATTGAACCTGGCTCTTATACCAGTTGAAGGAGAAATCCTGATTTCCTGGGTCAGGTTCGTTCAAATCTGATTGGATCAAGAGAAATATTTTAAAAATTTTTATTTTAAATCTAGATTAGATATAAGATATTTTAGATTTAATTTTATATATCTAATAAAATAAAATTAAAAAAAATTAAATTAATTTAATTTTATACCTTTTGTTGGGTAATCAGATTATCCGGTGATGATCCTGCTGATTGCCTAAAATTCTGGATCTAGCCATGCAAGTGCCTGGCCTCTACTGGTATCCACTCAGATTGGATCTGAAGATCTTCTCCTTCTTTATCATTTCTCTAAATATCAGATCTAGATCTGATTTGGAGGGTCTTCAAAACTTCTTTTGAATATATAGAATCGTCTCTTGCAGCAGTGCTGCCTTTTTCCATTCTCATCACCTTTCTCTTATTGGGATTGCACCAAATTGGAGCCCAAATCTCCTTAGGCATGGAGAGGAGAGAGAGGACTAGAAGATGGCATGGAGGAGGAAGAGGGGTAGCCTTGGGGCATGGGCTAAGGGATAACTACTACAAAGCTAGGCGCAGATAGGGTTTATATAGACCCTACTGCACTATGCATTGCCACATCATCCCGGCCAATCACATTGCTTCATGCAATCAGATCTAAATCTGATTGGTAGGATGACATCTCTTGATCCAACCAGATAAGAGCCCCCTTAAATCATCCTTAGGTGGTGCTAAGACTGATCAAAGTTGAGTCTTAGGCGCCTACCTACGTTGATTCCAAGAAGCAACCTGGAGTCCTATCTATATGGGACTCCAGGCTTCCCTATCCATGGGTGCCCGGCTCCCTTGGCATACACCCCCTCCTTTCCAATTTCTAGCAAGGGGACAAGCTCCTATCTGCTCTCCTACAGGTGCATGACACATGGGTAGTTGTCTAAGTGTCAAAGGTCAATGTTTGATCAAAGTCAAAAGACAAGAATTAGTAGATGATGGAAAATGGTAGGTGTTGTCTCAAATTTATCTCATAAATTAAGATAACCCTTTTCTAACCTGGACAAATTTTAGTCAGACCAAGTAAAGGTACATGAGTGAGCATAAATATATTTGGCTCAATCGAGATAACTTTTAATGATAATAGAAGGAGAACGTTAGGCTCAATCGTGTGCTAGCATGATTTTCTTAAACCTAATTAAATCTTATGCAAATCAATTGAACTGGATTAGTTGAATTGATGATATCCAGATCCAAACCCTTATTTGTGTGATCTAGTTAGGTTCGGTTCTATATGGTAATGGGATATGTTCTGATCTCTATCGTCGACATCATCGAAATACCTTTTGATGGATCGAAACTCTTCTGATTCAGACAACTAGAATGATCGATCATCTAAATCATTCTAATTGCTTCCAAAATCCACTAGTGACACTTAGTAGTATAAGGTGGTAATCCATCAGAACTGAAAATAAACCTCTCGATGCAGCTACCTATGTGATTAAGTTCTTCTATCTTGAGCCTCGATCAGATTAGGGTTAAGGTGAACTCATCAAACCCTAATTTTCATCATATGATTTAATCATTTGATTTAAGTCCGATGTGAAAATCTTAATAGAAACTCTTTCTATTATTTCACTCTACCATGGCCATAGGCTTAAGGACTTGATTCTCATGATCATCATAGGGCTGCTCCTCATCCACCGAGATAGATAGATTCTCTTTTGGTACAATCCAATTCCTATAATGAACATGCTATAGCCAGCATACACCTCAGAATTCTGAATGGCTAGGAGATCGAGTCATGGTTGGAGGAAAATCCTAATTTCTTGAATCAGGTTCATTTAGATTTGATCGGATCAAGAGAGATATTTCAAAAATTTTTCTCATATATCTAGATTAGATCTGAGATATTTTAGGTCTGATTTTATAGATCTAATAAATAAAAATAAAAATAAATTAAATTTGATTTAATTTATATCTTGATGTTGGGTAATCAGATTATCCTATGATGATCTTGCTGATTGTCTGAGGTTCTAGATCTAGCCATGCAAGCACCTGGTCTCTACCGATATTCACTCGGGCTAGATCTGAAGATCTTCTTCTTCGTTTTGACTTCTCCAAATATCAGATCTGGATCTGATTTGAAGGATCTTCAAAACTCCTAAAGATCAGCAGTCTTCTCTGCAACAGTGCTGCCTTCTTCCATTCTCATTAGCTTTTCCTTACCTGGATTGCACCAAACTGGAGCCCAACTTCCTTTGGGCATGGAGAGGAGAGAGAGAACCAAAAGATTGAAGCAAAATCCTAATTTCTCGGATCAGGTTCGTTCAGTTCTGATCAGATCGAGAGATATATTTCAAAATCTTTTCTTTTTGATCTAGATCAGTTCTGGGATGTTTTAGATCTAATTCTTATTATTTTAATAATTAAAATAAAATTAGATAAATTAAATCAAATTTAATTTACCTTAAAGTGGGTAATCCTATTATCCGTTGATGATCCTGTAAGCAGCGGAAGATTTTAGATCTAGCCACGCAAGTGCCTGGCCTCTACCGGTATCCACTTGGGCTGGATCTAGAGATCCTCTTCTTCTCTATCACGTTCCAAAAATCAAATCTAGATCTAATCTAAAGGATCTTCTAAACACCCTTTCGAAGATCAGCAGTCTTTTCTTTGGAGCGGTGCAGCCTTCTAGCTTTCAGTCGCCTTTCTCTCGTCTGGATTGCACCAACCAAGGTCCAAAACTCCTTTTGGACGTGGAGAGGAGAGGGAGAAGGTGGGGTTTGGCATGGAGGAGGAGAGGAGAAGCAGCCTTAGGGCATGGAGAATTGTTATTTCCAATCTTTGAGTTGGGCACAGGGTCTTATTTATAGACTAAGCATGATCCAACTCCTCTTCTTCCCAACCAATTACAACTCTTTGTAAAATTAGATCTAAATCTGATTGGTGGAAATAGAGTCCCCTGGATTCCTCCTTAAAGGGCACCTAAGACCAGTCAAAGTTGGTTCTTAGGAGAACTGTAATCGAAATCCAAAAAGGAGATGGAGTCCCTGTCCAACAGGGACTCCTGGGTGCCTCCAACTTGGGCACACGCCAAGGGTGGCGTGCGCCCTCCTCCTTGCCAGGTTCTAGCAGGGGGACAGGCCCCCACCAGCTCTCCAATTTAAAATGCTCCTGACCATAGGATTCATCATCAAGGATGGTGATTGATCCAGAAGGTTGGTGTTACAATTGCTTTCTCTTTAGTAGATAAGTTTTGAGTCTATGGTGTGGAGACACCGAAGCGAGAGTACAGATACTCGTTAGAGAACGAGGGCACTGAGCGTGACCATCTCGAGTAGTCATTAGGGAGTCTACCTTCTCATCAATGACTGACTCCACGCTGCAGTAGTTTATCTGGTTCTTTGACCTGAGATGCATCGGCAGTTCACCTTAAGGGTGTTATAGTTTGACTATACCATTACTCGATCTCCTATCCATATGGAACCCTGAGGTGTATGTTGGCTATAGCATGTTCATTATAGGAACTGGATAGCATCAAGATGGAATCTATCTACCATGGTGGTAGAGGAGCAGCCCTATGATGATCATGAGAATCAAGTCTAGAAGTCCATGGCCATGGAAGAGTGAAATAATAGAAAGAGTTTCTATTTAGGTTTTCACATTGGACTTGAAATCGAATGATTACATCATATGACAGAGACTAGGGTTTGACGAGTTCACCTTAACCCTAATCTGATCGGGGCTCAAAGATAGAAAAACTTAATCACACAGGTAGCTGCACCAAGAGGTTCACATTTAGCTCTGATGGGTTGCCACCTATATACTATAGGTGTCACTGATGATTTGGGAGCAATTAGAATAATTTAGATGATCGATCATTCTACTAGCTGTTCAAATCAGAAGAGTTTCTGATCCATCGAAAGGAGTTTTGATGATGTCGATGATAGAGATCATGACATATCCCATTACCATACAAGAACTGAACCTAACTGGGTCACACAAATAAGGTTTGAATCTGGTTGATCATCAATTGAACTAATCCAGTTTTAATTTGATCTGAATGAGATTCAATTAGTTCAAGATATCATGCCTAGCACTCCATTGAACCTAATGTTCTTCTTTACTATCATAATAGTTTATCCTAACTGAGCCAAAGAAGTTTGTGCTTATTTAGAGGCCTTCACTTTGTCTGAATTGGAGCTTGTCCAAGTCAGAAAAGATTGTCTTATTTTGTAAGACATTACCTACCATTTTTGGTTCACCTGACATTTCTCGTCCTTTGACTTTTTGATCAAAAGTTGACCTTTGACTGTTAAATGTTGACCATTTGATACTTTGACTTTTGTCCATATATTAATGCACGCT